>CAUYRH010112603.1:0-16696 GCA_963574655.1 Perodicticus potto | reverse complement strand
TTTGAGCCACAGATGCCGCCCATCATATTGCTTTTTAACCATAAATGAGTGCTCAGGAAATAAAACAGGCAACTTAAAGGATGTAGGGATTATTTTCTATGTTACCTTTTGATCCTTATGGTTTGGTGTTAGGCAAGTATCTACTATATTTAATATTTAAATACATTTAATATTTTAATATAATTATAATTTTAATATATTAATGTATATTAATATTTAATAAATGTGTTGATTTATAAGATTGATATTCGCTTGATTACTGGGAATAATTTAAGATTGCTCTTTCTCTTCCCTTTTCAACAAAATGTATTAACTTTTTAAAAAATACAAATCCAACTAGAAAATGAGTAAGAATCGACATATAAATCCACGAATACTTAAGTACTTTACTATGAATCCTATGACTCCAACCCTACAAAGCACAAAATCTAGTTGAGAAGATCAGTAGGAAAAAATAAGTGCCCAAAAATGTTTGAAGAAAATACTTTTATATCATCTCATTCACACTTAAATGTGTTTCATCTTTGAAAACATGAGAGATGAAAGATCTTCCTTTAGCATCATTTCTGCAGGAGCTCTCCTACAGTTCATGTAGGCACAGACAGAGACATGAAAGTCTGTAGTCAGTACTGGTTAAGGCGAGACAATGTCAGGCCTGCTCTGGCCCCTTATTTAAAAGGAAAACCAGAAAATGATTATAGAATAAATGCGGGGCTTTTTAGCCAAAATCTATATTTTGCTTACTTTCTTGAGACACAGAAATCATTTCCAAACACACAGATTAAAGGAGTACATCCTGATGATGTTCAGGCCTTAAACCCAACCAAAGACCGCTCAACTTATAACTGCGTCTCACAAGATCTTCACAGGGATGACCCAAACCGGATGACTATCATGCCAACTAAGGTCTACATGCAAAGGTAAGGCCTTGGCTAACGGACTGGCAAGGCTGACTCAGGTGACGACGGTACAGACCCATCTGGCTATTTGTTCTAACTGTGCTTAGGGCAAATGAGTTTCTTTAGCACCTGCTCTTCACATTTGATTGCATTCTTACTATTGCATTCACAGCTCAGCAATGATCCTTCTGAAATATCAGAGCATGAGTTGCTGAAGACGTTGCCATGGAAACTACCCCTCCTTCAACTTTTAGCAATTAAGAAACTCATTGGCATTTCTACACTTTTTATACTTGATAGAATTTGAAGCACATAACTCTAGTTAACACAATTTGAAGTCCTCGAAACACTACAAAAAAATACCTTTATATGTTTTAGGGAGATTTAACAATAGACTCTTACATGCTTCAGTCAATTCAGCCTAGGCAGAAAAAAACTCCCCAAAAGTAACATTTGCAGTAAGACTTTTTTAATATTTAGTATCCTGAAGTATTTAATATCTTCATTTAAAAAAAAAAGGACATTTGGGGCGGCGCCTGTGACTCAAAGGAGGAGGGCACTGGCCCCATATACCGGAGGTGGTGGGTTCAAACCCAGCCCCGGCCAAAAAAAAAAAAAAGTACATTTGGGCCTAGCATGGTGGCCCATGCCTGTAATCCTAGAACTTTGGGAGGCTAAGGTGACAGAATCACTTGAGGCCAGGAGTTCAAGACCAACCAGGGCTATAATGAGACTCCGGCCTTACAAAAATAAAAATAAATTAGCTGAGTGTAGTAATGTGGACCTCTAGCCACAGCTACCAGGAGGCTGAAGCAAGGGAATCACTTGACCCCCAAGAGTTTGAGGTTTCTGTAAGCTATGATGATACCACTGCATCCTAGCCTCAGCAGTAAGAGTGAAACCATCTCCCCCACCCCGAAAAAGGTAGTACACTTGCATTTTTCATATATTTTCATATCGACTTTATTATTTTTATATCATAAAATAGAACTCCAGGAATGGCAGCCTAATATATAACATAAGCTTTAGATATAACACAACTTACAGGAAGTAGAGTTTATGCTGTGGCCAAGCCTTAAGAATAAATGTTCAAAAATCAATCAGGCTTGATTTTAGGGGTCACTTGTAAATAAAACGATTTTAAAGGCCAGGGGCAGTGGCTCACGCCTACAATCATGCACTCTGAGAGGCTGAGGCGGGTGGATCGATTGAGCTCAGGAGTTGAGAGCCCAGCCTGAGCCAGAGCAAGACCCGATCGCTAAAATAAGCTGGGCGTTGTGGTCAGTGCCTACACTCCCAGCTACTCAGGAGGCCGAGGCAAGAGGATGGCTTCAGCCATAGAGTTTGAGGTTGCTCAAAGGTATGATGCCACTGCACTCTGCCGAAGGGAGACAGAAAACCAACAAACAAACAAAAAACTAAATCCCAGGATTTTAAAGACAAAACTGACAGATGTTTTAAAAGTACATTAGTCCTTAAGGAAGAATGAATTTTTTTCTATGTTATCTTTAAAATTCATGGCAACTACCAAAAGGTGATGTGCTCCTTAAAACAGCTTTTGAAACCAGTAAAAAATACAAAACCAAAATATCCCAAAGCTAAAACTTTTTTTTAACCTTTAATTTTTTTCTTTTTTTTATTATTATTAAATCACAGCTGTGTACATTAGTGCAATCCCAAAGCTAAAACTTTTAAGAAAAGTTATTAATTTCTTTTAATTTCCCTGAACTCCTAAAGCCATGTTATGCAGTCTTTTTGAAATAACACCTCATTACTGTCTGGTTTGCTATTTCTCCCAAAAGAGAACACTGCTACCCCTACAGAACATCTCATCGAATACATCTGTTCCTTGAGTAGACTGTTTCCAGAACTTCCTGAGAACTCTACGACCCCCTCAGACACCTGAACACTACGGCATCCTGTCAACTTCCAGTTGGGGATTCAAAGCAATTCAAGAAGCTTTTAGACCACAGGCAAGAGTTCAAATTCTATGGGGTTTAGAATCAGAGTGTTTTCCTTATTAAAAAAAAAAAAGAAGAAGAATTGTCAAAAACACTAGCCTTCTTCCTTTTTCTACACCATTTATAAAATTCTTTTAGTAAAAGAACAGTACATTCTTTTTAGCTCCCTAAAATTGATCATAGTACACTGTTTTTAGCTCCCTAAAATTGATCAAAATGTCATTAGGATTCATTAAGTTCTACTAGTTGTAACAGTAGACCCTCCCCCAAAGCATTGACAGTGCAGCAATATCAGGAGATATTCTATCTGACATGAGATGGAGCATGCCTTCATTATTTTATAAAGATAGATAAAAACTGAAACTTCTTGTTGTCAGCTTGGACTGGTTACTGAAGATTCTGATAGAAAACTCGATGAGAGACCTGAGGTTTGATAAGCTTCTCAAATAACAATGCGTAGTCACGGGGCCAAGGATCCGGTATTCTGGCCAACAGCAGACTGGGTCTCAAATCATCACAGGTAATCAACCTGAAATAAGCTCTCAGAGGCCAGAATTCTCTCCCTACCTGGTATATCTTGTGTTTCTCAAAGTACCCACATTAGGAACACATAAGCTGCACAGAGCTAGTCATTCACTGCTGCATCTCTAGCACCTAACACCATGCCAGGCACACACAAGGTACTCAAATAGGATTATTTCCCAATCTAGAAGGTGCTCGAGAAATACTACTGAATCAGCAGCACAGCCTCCCTGGGGGTAACCATGTCATAGTCAACCTTCACTTGATTAGGTGTGGCACACCTATTTCTGTCCTCTCACAAGGGTAAAAATTTTTAAAGGAAAAAAAAGGGAGGGTGAGGGAGCTAGGATAAGCCATTCTACTTACAAATTTCTTACCAATGAATTAAATTCTTTGAGGGCAAGTCCATGTCATCTGATTACTTCAGCATTCCCCACGGACATTTCCACAAACGTTAGGGGGTTGACAAACACAAATCATTTCCCTTTGGCTTTTCCCCTTCAACATAATGTCTTTGGGGTGCATGAAAAAGGGACCTATATTTCGTAAAACTCTTTAATGTCATACGTAAGGAGTATGATTGCTATGACCATCTTTTTATATTGCAAGTCTCCATCCCCAAAACTCATTCAAACATCCTTTGAGGCAGACTTTTTTGTTCCGTTCAGCTAATGCTTGATCATTAGGATTGTGAATCATGTAAGGAAGACAAAGTTTTTCTAAGTTTTGAATTGATGTGGAATGGCATATGGATATAAAACGGTTAACTTTCATCTACTTCCAGAGTTGACATTTAGCCTGAAATACTGACACTTCACATTTACCAAGTGATCTCCCAAATCAACGTCGATACTTATCTCATACCCTGAAATCACAGAAATCCCTCTCAATTATCTGAATCGTCTATTAACCTGTAGGCACTGTCTCTTTAAGTTAGTCAAAACAGTACCTTAGAAAGTACCTGCAAAGTCTCCTATTCCTCTTGTCCAAAACATGCTGCTGTGGAGGTGAAAGCTGTAACAGTATAACTGGTATAGGTATTTGCAGGTTGTCAGACTTAAAAATACAGACAGCCCAACCAAATCTGAATTTCAGGTAACAAATAACTTTTACTATAAGTATATCCCAAATAGTGCACAAGCCATACTTATGCTAAAAAAATTATTTGGTGTTTATCTGAAATTTCATTTTAACAGGGCATCCTGTATTTTACCTGGAAACCCTATTTGTGACAGAAAGAAAAAAGGGCTAATGCATCAGATAGAGGGCAAGCACAGCAAGGCTTCTGATTGTGATGGGGAGCAGAGAGAAAGACTTGGGTGACAAAATTACAGGAGCTGAAATAACTTAGAATGATGCTAAAATGTTCCTGGGGGAGAAGGGTGGAGGGGATCGAGCTTGGGAACCACTGATCAAAAGTGATGGCACGAAGCAAGTTCAAAAAGGCCACAAGAAAGTGCTCAAAGTATATGCTTAAAAAAAAAATCCCTTGAGAAAAGATGAACCCAGAAAAGGAAGGGCACATTGACATACTCAGCCTAGGGTCTTTCCACCTCACTGGCCTCTTATATCAGACCCCTGGCAGCTGCAGCACCTCTAGCAGCTCCAACCTAGAAGAATCATCAAAGAAGGTGAAGGCACAGCCCACGACGCACTCAGCCATTAAGTGCAGTGCAGGCAGCAAACCCAGCTTGTCTGGGGGATTCACAGCCAGGGCTCTTGGTGGTTGTTTGGGGAGGGGGTGGTTTGAGAATTGGGAGGGGACATGACTGAGAATGTGGCACGCTCTCTGGGTATTCATTACATGCAATCTTAAGTCTACAGTCCAAAGTTTGGGACCTTTACCCTCCCTTCTGTTCCACAACATTTCTGCAAAAGAATGGCTGGAATTTAATGTTTACTAAGGGAAAAAATAATGTTTCACCCATGTCCCAGGAGGCAGGTTTTCTCTTGCCCTGCCCCCTCCAAAAGAAAGTCCAATTAAAAGCCCTTCCACAGGCAGAGGCACCCCCCAAAACTAAGATGCCTACTGGTTTTATAAAAGGTGTAAGTCTGAGACTGGTGAAGGAGAACAGGCCTAGGCTATCCCTGGAAGGCCCCTTAGTGCCCCCTACATTTATTGTACATATTGTATTATTTCTTTGTACCAGATGTTATTCGTAAGGCACGGCATTTATTAATGTATTTAATCCATGCAAAAACCTTGGCAGATGGGTACTCTTGTCCTCCAATTTGCAGATGAGAAAATGGAAGCAAAGAGAGAGACTGCAGAAGGTCCCCAAGGTCACACCGCTGGTAGTGGCAGATGATGCTCCCCTAGAGCTACGTACCTTAGGGTGATGGTGGAATCCGTTGATCTGACATCACAACCCCAGCACACTACAAATCGTCCTGAACTGGCACATAGTCCACATGGTTCAGACAAGGAAGATGAGATGCCACGTTCCCACGTGCTTCTTAGCTGGCACACACACGTAAGGTGGAGGCAAGCCACGATGATACCAGAATCAGTGAATCATCATGGGGGTGGAGAAATTACAAGTCATCATCAGAACTGAATTATCAAACCACACCAAGTGATCAGTTTCCTAGTACTGCTAGCCATAGTTGATGGCTAGGAAATCTAAGAATGGCAATAGTGGTGGTCCACAAAGATGTTTAAAACTTTAATCTTCTTTTCCATCTTCTTTTATCTCTTTAATTTTTAAAAGCAAAGGAACTCCTGCCATACAGGTTTTATAGATTAAGCCCATTCTTCATTTGTGTAGATTAAGTGTTTGAAAAATAACTCCATTGTTTTTACACATACTAGACTATTTTTAGCTTTGCAATCTTAAATATTAACTTAAATTTTGGTTTTCTTAAAACAGCCTTTTATTCTTTACATAGTCTTTAATCTTATGCTTCCCCATATGAAATATGGCAAAGAGAGAAACCATTTGCAAAAACATGCCCTCTAAAAGGGTTTTATAGTCCAAAATGTCCTAGAAGAAAAATACAGGCACCGTCTACACGAGAAGTCATACAAATTAAACCCCAGTTTCAGAAATGCCCCAATTCTATTTACTACACCATCATTGATTCACAGCGTGACCTTAAGCGCTACTGTACCCTGAGGGTCTTGATGTACATAGACACAGATGTGTTTCACCTGTAAAGCTGGAGGTTGGGTTGGATCTCAGCTCCTCAACTAGAAAATCCTAGTGCGGGGGATTTTACATCTCAGCCCTCGATGCAGCTAGACAGAGCCCGCAACAAAGGTCCCAATCCATCACCTCCAGCCAAGAGTAGCCATTTGTTTCCCTATAGTGTGCTGTATAACTTTTCAGTGTGTGCCTGGATGTGAAAAGGTTTGAGGAGTACTGGATTAGGTGACACTGAAGTTCATACCAGCTCTGACATTTTTTCACTTTATGATTGGAAGTTCTCCTGAGAAGACCGTGCCAGCTATTGTGTGGTTCCATCACTTACACTGTAGAACACGGTTGCTTATAAACATTAGGCACTCAAAAATTTGTTACAATGGCTTAGTGAAGCAAAGTCATTACTAAGAAATCAATATTACTTTAAAAATTAAACATATAGTTACAATGTTGTTAACTAATACTCTAACAAATGAAAGTGTCTATTAATTATTGTCTTTATTACCTATACTCAGAATGTTAAAAGAACACCGTAAGATCCTAAGGTGTTACATAAAAGAAAGTAATCTATATTTGGCACACTTTTAATGCTCACAATATTGTAGTACACCCTGATTTTTATAGGTAATTGCTATATGACATATTAACCTAGCTAGTAATCATTCTAAAATTTTGCTGAAGAATTATAATGGTACTTCTAATTCCCCACATGTCCTCCACTCCCACCATTTACACAAAACAATCACATTTCAGAAGTCAATGAAAGGTAATTCTGTAGAGAAAACAGAATTTAAACATTTTTAAGGTATATACCATTTATCTCCAAGTGAAAGAAAACCAACAAAGGGCAAAAAAAGTCCATCATTTTTTCCAAATCTGGTTTCAACTAATGGGTTGCAAAGTTCCAGGCATCTTGAATAGATGTAAATAAGCACTAGGAAGCTGGGAGAGGGAAGAAACAATAATGGCTAAGGAACCAGACAGGCTGGCATAGGAGGGCAAGTTTAAAACAGAATCTCCATGGCTTAGCTAAGTGGGCACCAGGGACATCTAACTATATGCACCACCCAGGGGACTGAGAAGAATAAAGAAAGAAAAGAGTTATTCAACAACTCTAGGGATCGCAGGCAGGAAAAAGAGGGAAGAAAGCATTTAAGGAAGGAGATGGAAAATTGACAATTTTGGGATAAGCTCTCCCAAGTAAGAAGAGGGCTCCTTCATTCAACAGACAAGCCTTCTGCTCAAAGGTTATTCCTCATACCTCAAACCAGCCTTGAAGAACGTGCTGAACAAGAAATCCTGGGATGAAATGCCCCAGGATATTTCCACAAGAAGAGGACCCATGTTTGGTGTTTTAGTTTTGTTAGATCCTTAACCCTGAGAGCCACAACTATCACTTGTACTACAGAGTTTTGGAATATAAGGATGGCTACAAGGGAGGATTTGTTTTTAATAACTTTTCTTATTGAAACCCAACACATTGTTAACATAGCAAATCTGAAAGATACAGATTAAAAAGAAATAAAAATGACCCTTAAGCCAATCACCAGAGATAATTACTGATAACATCTTGATGTATTTTCTTCCACTCATTTGTCAACAGTTACCAAATATAGGGGGACCACCCTGTAATTTATGGCTACCCTGCATTGAAAGGGATTTGAAATTATCCCTGCTTCTACCTAGCTTTTACCTCTTGAATTCAGGAGTAAAATAACAGCGAATCTTTGTGCAGTGAATGTGATTTGCAGTAGTATTTTCACAGCTTCTTGGGGAAAACAAACGGCTGCTTTTGGCTAGGAGTGACTGATCAGAGGCCTGCACCGTGGGCTCTAACCAGGAGTCCTGAAGGCCAAGGAGCATCAGAATTTTGGCACAGCCATGAGAAGGCATCCCAGCTGGGAAACTGATCTAACTCAACCCTCCCATTTAACAGAGGTGGCACTAGCTGCTTAAAAGCCACACTGTGAATTACAATTTGAGCACTTCGGAAATTGGAGTTTAATATGACTTCTCTTTCACAAAGGATGCCTTATTATGGTCTTTTTGAATATTAAGACTAAACCCCCTTCATAGAGCCTATTTTTTTCCAGTTTATTTCTGTCATTTTCTGTATGGAGAACTGTATGATTAAGAGTAGCAAATTACAGATATGTAATCTATAATTTTGTACAGCCAAAAGTAAAAGGTTGTGTTTTTTTTAAAAAAAAAGCAAAAGGAAACTAAGATTTAAAACCAAGATTATAAACTAAAATTATAAAGATTATTTTCATTTTAAAGTAATTAGTCTTGAAATAGTAAGTTCCCCTAGTAAGTAGTATATGTAAGATCCAAGCCATTAAAAAGATTTTTAATATATTTTTTAAGTTACATTTTTTTCTAGCGTGTATAAGCATATCCTTTTGAGCCCTGAGTATTTCCTATTTGCTGAATCTTTCCTATTTGATGCTAGGACAATGAATATTTGAGAGGTTTCTCTTTTACATTTTTTTATTCTAGTGATCGTTAGTTATTTATTTGTAATTCTTCACCAAAATGAATATTGTTATGCACTTAGGTTGAACAATCACAATTTCTGGCTTTTAGGCTTTAAAAAAAATACTCTCAGAGATCAAATATCCTCCAAAATTTTTTTTAAGTTTAGGGCTTTAGACACATATGTATATTTAAATCTAACTCACAGTATATTTTAGTATATGACCTGGGGCAAGAATCTAAATAGATCTGCCCCCCCCCCACAGTTTTTGGCCAGGGGCCAGGTTTGAACCTGCCACCTCCGGTCTATGGGGCCAGAGCCCTACTCCTTTGAGCGACAAGTGCCGCACTAAATAGATTTTTTTAAATATCAAATTTCACAACCCTCATCAAATAATCTGCTCCTTCCCCAATGACTTATATTCTGTACACTAAAAAATTTAAGAAGTACTATTTTATTGGATTGTTTCCATATTTTTTTAATGCCCACCATCATCCTTTTATATTATCATAGCTTCATAATATATTTACTCTCTGGTTGTACAAATCTCCACCTCATTCTTTTTCTTTCCTAAATTAATGTGTGTATGTGTGTGTGTGTATATATATATATAAAATACCATATATAGATGAGTATATATGTGCATATGTCTATATAAATCCTTCGAAATGAACTACAGAATCAGTTGAAAAATATACTTTATTAAATAGATTTTTGAAAATTATATGCAAAGATCCCTCAATACCTCAATTATTTCTGATTATTTAACATGAATCACTGCACCCTCATTCTAAACATTTGATGCCTTTTTAAAAATGTACCCTGCAGATCCATCCAAATAGGATGACTCCTAGTGTGTTTGGAGGCCCAACTCAAGTAGACTGGTTTTAAAACCCAACACTGAACTCCGTCTGGTAGGTCAGGAGGCCTCACTTGAACAGCCTAGATGGTGAGGCCTTGGGACTCGTGCTGCAGAAGCAGGTGGGACCAGATCACACAGGGCTCTCTGTGTACCACAGCAGTAATGAGTATGGATTTTACTGAAGGCAACAGGGGCCACTGAAGGGCATGTAAACAGGAGTGTGACACAATCAGATTTCTGTTTTAGGAAAACAGAACTGTGAGAGCGGAAGGTTAGGTCAGCACCCACCAGAGGCAGGAGAACATTAGGAGTCTCCTGAGTGTCTGTCCTATAAGAGCAACGACAAGGGCAGTGATGATGAAGAGCAAAGAATGATTTGAGTAGGATTTATTACGGTGCAGTATTTCCCTTGTTGCAACAGAGAGCGCATGTGGGCTCTGTGGCAGAAATAATACAGCCCCTAAACATGGTCTCTCTTTCCACCACGCTGACAGGTGCAACAGCCTGCTCTCTTCCCTTCTGGGTACATTGACTCAACTAGTACCTACTGAGCGCCTATTATGGGCCAGGTGCCATGCCAGCTGCTGAAATAAGTCAGCAGCTGGATGAGTCAATGCCAAAATCAGTAGGAGACATGGAAGATGAAAAATGTGACTCTGACATCTAAAAACAGAGCCAAGTAATGGGAAAGGAAGTCACCCAGACATCAGGAACAGACTGCTGTATGGAGCTATCACCTCTCTAGAGGGTCTTGCTCCTCCAGACTAGTGACCAGGTCTCCTAATTTTCCTCCAGGTCCAAGCCCCACACCACACAGCAGCATCTCTGTCCTGGCTTCACACTTGGATCACTGGAGATGGAAGGAAATCGGGAACCTTGGCCTCAGCTACAAGGGGGTCAACACAGCATCTAATGCTTGGTCCCCTGACTTCACCCTATAGCACTTGGTCTCTGGTAGGCATATCAAGTATTATACTTACTAAAATCCTTACAAATTCTCAAAAAAGGGAAGGGAAAGACTTTTTCACTTTTCACTCACTTAATTCCTTAATTCAAGGGGTTTCCACAGCTCTCTTGGCGCAACCTATGTTGACACTCCTGCACTCCAGAAGGACCTTCCTCCGTCTCCCATCTCCTTGAAAATACACTAGAGACATATGATCTACCTTTTTAAACTTCAAGGAAGAAATTTCTATAACTATAAAATATTTGGTGATGTCATCTACTGACAATACACGTATGCTACGTAACAAGAAACAATCTTATAACTGAGTGGGCTTTGCAATTGCTTTAAGGAGATCAGCTCTGTATCCCAAGCAGGTAAACTTCGAATTATTTTCTTTTGCCTATGTGAAGCTATTTTCGATGCTTCGTTTACTATACGTGGTAAAATTTAAAGTCTGCATTACCTTTATAAATGCCTCCATATAAAACCAGAATCACAAATAATTAGTATGTATTTACAGAATTCTAACCTCCTTAAACCCGTAACAAAAACACATACAAAGCCACTTTGAGGACACACCTTTTGGGGGCAGGACGCAATTATAAGAGGGACTTTACCTAACAAATGCAATCAATGTAACCTGGTTCTTTGTAGCCTCAATGAATCCTCAATAATAAAAAAATACACATATCGGGAAAGAACAAGGCAAAAGCATGTCTAGTAGTAACATCTGAAAGCCATGATCATCTGTATCATTTGATACTTAACAAACTTCAAAATGAATGCTTAGCTTTAATAAGTCCCTTCCAACCCTCTGGCACTTTGCTCATCTGGGAAATAGGTCTATGATGCTGCCCTATAGGACTTCTGTGCAGACCAGCCCTGACGTGTGGGAAGCACTCTGAAAAGGTCATCTCGGGCCCTTTCCTTTGGTGGCTCTCATTATCTTTGTTTACATGAATTAGTGGTCTTGTCTTATTCTGATTTTACAAGTAGAGAAACTAAAGCTCAAGCAGTGTTCTTCTAGGACTACCACCCCCCGCAGCAAATCAAGGGAAAGTGCTCAGAAATCAATAGACTCCAGAATGCAGTTCGCCAGTAAGGTATCTTCTTACACAAGTCTTCTAACCCTTCCAAGCACCAGTCTAAGTTCACGGAACCTGCCTGGAGGACAGACCACCAGAAGAAAGTTTTGTCACCAGACATCTGTATTAGAGAAGACAGACATTGGAGGAAATGGGCTGACTTCCAGCCCCCAGGGCAAGAACTTTCTCCGTGCCCCCTGGTAGTTCACAAACAATGGCAGCCGGAGAAGGATGGGGAAAGGAGGGCTGGGGTGCACCTTCACTCCCACTAGAAGAGACTCTGGTGCAGTGACACGCACAGCACAGCACCCCAGTGCCATAGGAAGCAAGGCCTGCAAAGGACAACATGAGGTGGGAGCTGTCGGAGAGGAGTAGAACCAGGCTGCGGCAGCACCAGGAAGGCGGGCTTTCCAAGGGTAGGCACAGAAGCTTCCCCAGGATGATCAGGATCACGGCAGTGCCATCTCCCACCATAGGAGGCCGCAGCAGCACCAGGAAGGCGGGCTTTCCAAGGGTAGGCACAGAAGGATGATCAGGATCACGGCAGTGCCATCTCCCACCATAGGTGACATCTCACATGGACCAAAACCCTCACCACCCTGCCTCCCAGAACAGCAAAAGATGCCACAGAGAACGCCATGGGGAGGGTGAGTGTAGGAAGAGGCTGAAATCATGACTGGGTTTGCATGAAGGAGGGAGGGAGAACGGGGGTTCTGATTATCCCTCTGGAATGAGCTGAAGGGCAGAGTACAATTTGATATTATTGTGACCCAATTCCTGGTATCCTCACAGCTTATATGGAAATCCAGGTTACCCATTAAATAATGGCCAAGGTCTTGTCTGTCTCAAATTCTGATTCCATAAAAAGTCCTCCAATCTCACATCTTTGAAAGATTGAACAGTAAACCGCACGCAGAAGATAGGCACCACCCACTGAAATGCACAAATGACACTGCGTTAGGCGCCATTAAACAGCTCAGTGAAGCCTGTAGTATTTATTAGGTGTAACCACAGCAGTGCTGATTTCTCTTAGAAGGAGGAAAAAGGGAGGAGGAATGATTTTTAAATATGAATTGAGTATGCTGATAACAAGCCTGGAAGCACTGGCTCATTATTCCCAGACATCCTGCAATCATTAACCCTAGGCAGCAGCTGGGGGAGCTAAGACAAAGAAACCCAGTGCCCTGCCCAAGGAGATTTCCTGATGGTGCCTTGGACAAACAAGGACTTTCAGAAAACCAAAACCTCCACTTCTGAAACCAGAAGAGCTGACATCTAAATTGGAATATCTAACTGGAATTAGTTCTGACTGCTTTTCATTAAATCTTTTCTGCCAGTTGTCAGTCTGCTCCAGAGGGGGCGGGGAGGAAATATATAAATCGATATATCTCACATGCTCAACAGATGTGGGGAGGCAGCAAAGCTGAGCTGATCGGAGCTACAGTCAGCCAGCAGCAGCTCCCCCAAACAAAAGGTCAGTCAGTTATAATGACATCCCCAGAGTGATATATGTGCACATTAGAAAGTTAAATCTCATGAAAAGAAATGTCCAATAAAGCCCATCAATTTTATTTTGGGCTCATGTGGCTGCAATTTCAGCCTACATTCACTTCACTCCAGGAAAAGTTAGCACCACGCAGGCACCTGGATTCACTTCAGGGTCTCTGGTCCATGAACTATGACATTCCACACATACTTTCCCAAAGCAAGTACTGCAATGCCTTCACCCTACTTCTTAGCTCACTGTCTGTAAAACATTCCCTGCCCTTTGATGTGAAAGAAAAATACTCCACTTTACAATGATATCCTGGACTGGGCTTCTTTTCTGAAAGAAGCTAAAACAACACCACCACTGTGGCCACCCTGAGTGTCTGTAGCAACCACCACAGAAGAAACACTCTTAAACTTACAAACACACCGACTACCTAAGTCCTGTTCTCACGTAGAATATTTTAAGAAAAAAGAAATCACTAGCAGAATTTCCCACAATTATCCATGGAGGGAAAAACAAAACAAAACAAAACACTTTTTTCTTGGATGAACTCCTGTACCAAATAGTTAAGAATTCCTGTCTTTAAAGTGCTAATGTCATTTGTTATTAAATGCACGTTTAAATCAACTTTCATGATGGTGCTGCTATTTTCAATGAGTCACCTCCCCTTCCCACCAGGCATTTAGGGATATAATAGTAGCCCTGCAGTCACCTCCTACTGAATAATTGTAACAGTGGGCCAATTAAACTAATCACCTTTCCACATATTTTTATCCGGCTTATAGACATAAATCTCCCTCAGAATGCAGAGAACGGAAGGCTCCTCCCCAACAAAACCTAGGACTCCCAAGGGCTGGTCCTGGAAAGAGCCAAATCCATCAGAGGTAAGTTTAGCTTCCAATCAAAATCATTAAGTAACACTTTCAAGTCTGTGACATTCATGTATCTTTACCATGTGTTCATCTTTCTTCAAGGAGCTCTCTCAGATCCCTTGTTATTATGCATGAGCTCCTTCTACATAAAGTCTACACTTCACGTTAACATGGTTTAGCTTAAGCAGCAAAACAATACCAAATCCTCGAAAAAGCAATTACAAAGAATGACAGTACTAAACAGTGTGAGATTTTAGATGCTCAGTAATACATTGTGTGCATTTTTTGCTGGAAAAAAAGATTTAAAAAAAAAAGTCAAATCCAGAGGTTTATCAATGTAGTATGAGCCACTTACTATGCAGCAATTAATAACTCCTTACAGAAATTCTTCTTGATGAATCACATAGGATTGGCTGGCTATGAAAGGGAGGATACATTTCCATCCCAACACCAAGTACCAAGCAGTGAAAAGGAAAAATTCCAACCCTAGGCAAAAGCAGCATGTGGGAAATGCACTTCATTTGTATAAAGCTAATACAGGAATAGACACATCCCCTTTCTAAATAAAGCTACCACCTGAGGAATGTTACTTTTAGTCCAGGTGACAATTTGGAAGCAGCTCCTACGTGGGACTTGACTTACACCTTTCATCCTGAACCCGCTCATTTCACACTCTAAAAATCTAACTCCATAGCTTAACAACCACTTCAAATAAAGATCATAGATTCCTAAGCTATTTCTCTTACCTTAACAGCCCAGTGATTTTCCCCAAAAGTTTATAATACATCACACAAACTAGAATAATTGCCTACAGAGAAAAATCACTGCAATTGCCTCCTCTGATAGCATCACAACACAGTGACAGGTGTAGGAAAGCCCTTCTCAATGAGGTGAAGTGACACTGCTACCAATTAAGGAAAAAGGGAGGAAGGGATTAACAACCTTTTCATGACTTCTTTCCAAAGTACCCAAAAGACTGTGTTTTTAATAGAGAATTGGAATAACAAAAATAATACAAAGCTTTTCCTTCCACCTAACTTTTCTACAAAGACAAAAATTGGGTAACCACTTGGAAAAATTGCTTTCAGACAATAGGTACTTTAAAAGCTCATCCATCAATCAACAGAAACAAGCATGTCCTGATTAGGCTACTAAATAAAAAACACATTACTAAATAAGAAAATAACAGCACTAAGAGAAGACTTGTTTGTCCTATTTGGGACTCCTCATCCTACTGTCCACTTACATCCTCCTTTTCTCCTTTACTTACAGCTATAGATATAACCAAAATCTTAGAAAAAGAATAACTGCAAACAAAGACAGACATTCCACTGTATCTCAATAGAGGATCCTAAATAAAGCACTTTTTAAAAAAGTTTTACAGAAAGGATGGTGGGCCAGAAAAAAAACACAGCCTCAGCCTACACTCAACCTTTACAATTGATTAAAGCAATTAAAAATTCCACATTAAAAAGCATAAAAATGGATTCCAAAATTACTTGGAATTTCAGTAAACAAGACCATCCTGATTTTTCTCTCTAGGTTAGTCAAGACCCTTCAGGTCAACAACATTTAATATCCATTATGTCAAATAAAACCCTAACAGCTCAATCCTTTAACTAGGCAAAAAAAGAGAAAACACACATGTTATATATCCTTGGATTTAATGTGTTATTTCCTATAAGAAATTAGCTCCTCAACCTTTAAAAGGAAGAAAGCTAGGGATCTTGTTACGACCACAAATTCTCAATACCAAACACAGATGTGTAATAAACAGCAACATATTACTCTTTGACATATTCTTTAACAAAGCCTTTTGTTACCTGGACAGCCTTAGGCCAAAGACCCCACACACATTCTCCCACACCAATAATGTGAGCCCACCTACCTTTTCCAGACTGGAGGCCATAAATCCTCTGAGGTTGCCCTGATCCAGACACCACCATGGTTGAACAAAAGAGTTCATTCCATAAACATCCTTCCTTATTGTCAGAGAAGTCTTCCTCGATTCAAGCTCTCGACTCAAGCTCTCACCTCAAGCTCTCACCAACACCTTCCCAGTAGGCCTGTTCTGCCTTTAACAATCATACAGAGAATGTACTAAAATAATCTATTTACTGATGATTGCTCATTAAGATTTACACACTGATAAATGCTGCTTGAGGGTGGCATCTGTGGCTCAGCGAGCATATACTGAGGGTGTCAGTTTCGAAACCGGCCCCGGCCAACCTACAACAAAAAATAGCCGGGTGTTGTGGCAGTCGGGCGTTGTGGCAGGTGCCTGAAGTTCCAGCTATTCGGGAAGCTGAGGCAAGAGAATCGCCTAAGTCCAGAAGTTGGGGGATGCTGTGAGCTGTAATGCCACAGCACTCTACCGAGGGTGATAAAGTGAAACTCTGTCTCTAAAAAAAAAAAAAGAAGAAGAAGAAGACGAAGAA
>CAUYRH010112601.1:0-48541 GCA_963574655.1 Perodicticus potto | reverse complement strand
ACGCTGTTCTACCTTTGCCTATTACTGGTTATACTAATCAGATTTATGTTTTCCAGAAATGTGATCAAGCCAGACGCAATAAAGATAGTTCCAGTCCATGAACCCCTGTATCACTCTCCCTCTGGAGAAACCCTAACTGCCCCCTTCTATCATCACCTGATTCAGCAGGAAGCAGTTAGATCTAGTCTTTGCCTTTTTTCCCCAACAGCAGTTAGAGTTTCTACTAGAGGAGGGAGAATTGATGCAGGACATTTGGCGCCCTAGCCAGCTCAGTGGAGCTGGCGGAACTGCCGCCTCCTCCTTGGTGGTGTCGGTGCTGCGGCAGCCAGCTGAAGAACCAGCGGGCTGGACCACAGGCAAGGAGGGGGACCTCCAACCCCCACCGGAGGCTCTAGTAGCCTAAAAGGCTGGGCAACTGCTGAGGAGACACCTGTGCCTTGGTGTCTCCTTCACTTTACACTTAGGACTAGATGTGGAACCCCCATTTCCTATGCCTAGGTCAATTTCGTGTGAATTTCCTAGGCCTCAATTCCATGAATGGACTGTGTCCATTCATTGATACATTCATTCACCTTGCCCCTGGCAGGAGGGACTGTGTTCATTTGTTTCCTGGCCAAGGAACCCATACACCTATATATACCCCGAGACTAAAAGTCTAACGTGGGATATGGGGAATGACCGGGAGAGAAATGGAGAGAGCTTTTCTCTCCCCACTTGAGTTCTCTCTCTCTACCAGGAGCTTTAGTGTTTTCTCTATTCATTTCTGTAAATAAATTCTGTCTTACCACTGTGTGAAAAAAAAATTCCCCTAGATTAGATGCCCAACTAGAGAAATCATTCTCTCATAAAGAAATTGTTTTCCTACAACCTCTATTAATCAGGCCATTGGATTTTACGTGATACTGAACCTTTGATAGCCTAGACTCCTGTAGTCACTGGAACCTGCCCATACAGTGAATTCTTAATGCAAATCAGGTTTTTCATATGCACATTAAAAATTCAGAGTATACCCTCCACCTCTACTTTTGGGCTCCTTCAATCATGGCCAATATTCCCTTGGCCCAATTAGTCTGTACCCAGGGACCAGACATCTCTAGAGAAGTCATTGAGCTGTACTTAAGAAAAGACTTTGTCAGGAGCTTTGAGGAGTGTCCAATCCTCAGACTCCGCTGACACATAGGGATTATGTCAGGACTGCTTTGCATATCTGAGGCAACAGATGTTACCGCAATTATGCACACATCTCCTTTTTACTTATAAGATTTCATTAATAATTTTGTAGTGAATGTGTGGCCCAACAACACTCTTCTACTTCCTGTGTGGTCAGGAAGCCAAATGTTTCAACATGCCAGGGACGGACATCAGTAATATTAGAACTTTCCAGATAGGCTGATATTTCCCATGATCATGATAAATGAAGGTATGAAGTACACTACTGGACACATTGCCTACCCTAGTTTTGAGGGAGGACCTTCAGTGTGACACCTACCATCCAAAACAAACCCATTTTAGAGAAAGAAGTAAAACCACAAGAAAAGTAGATCTGGTAATATTGTGACATACCTGTTAGGTCTGTGAAGTTACTGTTTCCAACACTGGGTTCAGGTTCTTTGTCCATAACATCGCAGGGCAACACTAGTTTGAAAGTGCACTCTTCCAATTCCTTACAAATCTATGACTTGAAAAGGACAAAAGGGTGCTGAATCCATTGGCCAGAAATACAAACAAACTTTAGGAAGCAGGAATTGAGTATGGAGAAAAGAACCCCACTGTTTTGTAACAGTTTGAACCCAATGACAAAGCCAGACAGCCACTACACATGCTTATGAAGAATAAGGTGAAGCTAAAATATGGTAACCCAGGACAACACTTATTGTGATGTCATCCATGGTGATCACGTAGTGACTGCATCTTGTATTGTCCTGGGATCCTGGACTCTGGACAAAGATACCAAGTAACCTTTTCTGCTCATTTCAGCTGGTATCTCTCAAGTGTTTGAACCAGGAGACATCTTAGCTCTCCATCCACTGACAGAGAAGTGATATCCCATTTTTTCCTTATTGAGTCTATCAAAGATTGAGATTCCCAGCACTAGGTTGACACAACAGTTAGGATTTTGTACTACAGTGTGACTCAAGCTGCATGACAGCTGACAAAACTGCATGGAGTCCCTTAAGTAGGGTCCTATTTCGTTTTTGGTTTTTGTTTTTTTCTTTGGGACAGAATTCAACATGGTCACTCTTGGTAGAATGCTGTAGCATCATAGTTCACAGAAACCTCAAACTCCTAGGCTTAGGTGATTCTTTTGCCTCAGTCTCATGGGTAGCTGGGACTACAGGTGCCTGCTACAATGCTCGGTTATTTTTTCTTGCACTTTGGCCAGGGCCAGGTTTGAACTCACCACCCTCATTATAAGGGGCAGCAACTGACTCCTTTCCCCTGGGTAGAGTGCCCTGACGTCATCATAGCTAACCGCAATCTCAAACTCCTGGGATCAACATATCCTATTGCCTCAGCCTCCTGAGTATCTGGGAGTCCAGGTGCCTTCTCCACAGTGCCCAGATACTTTTAACCACCAACTTATGCCAGACACACCTGGCACGTGGTCAAAAATGTTGGAATTTTCCAGATAGGCTGATACTTCCTATAATCATCAAAAGACTGTTAGGATTACAGGTGTGAGCCACCACTCCAGACCTTGAAGTTGGGATATTTTTCAAACTTTGTTTAGTGGCCAGCAGTGGTGGTTCATGCTTGTCATCTTGCACATTAGGAGGCCCAGTCAGTTGGACTATCTGAGCTTCTGATTTGGAGACCACCCTGAGCATGAGTGTGATCCCCATTTGTAAAGAATAAAAAATGGCTGGATGTTGTACAGACACCTGGACTTGCATCTGAGGGAATAAGTTCCCTTCATGACAACACTTGAAGATGTCTGTGAGCTATGATGCCAGGGCATTCTACTGAGAGAAACAAAACGAGACTATCCCAATACATAAATGGAGAAAAACATTGGTAGGGGAATTATCCCTCATTTTTACTATTTGCCACTATTGTATTTTTGAAATTTTACCCCTAGATTAGATGTCAACTAGAGAAATTTTTCTCTCATAGGGAAATCGTATTCCTGAAACCTGTATTAGTAAATCTGTTGGATTTTATGTAACTGTGCCTCTTCGACATGTAGTTTATTGTTGACTCAAATCAGGCTTTTCAAATGCACACTAAATAATTCAGAGTACAGCATCCACCTCTTCTGTTACATTCCTTCAATGTAGTCAAATATTCCCTTGCCCCGATCAGTCAGAGGCCAGGGACCAGACATCTCTGGACAACCAACTACCCATCAGATCAACTGGCAATATCTTAACAAAACAACCCCAAACACGTTTGTCCTGAATCATTGTTCCTCCCCACAGAGGCCACAATTAATGTCCTCCTTTATGTTGTCCTCTATTCCATCTGCCTACTGACTTATCCTTGTAGTTTACTTCCTGGAAAATGTGCCTAGCAAATTTTCTTCTTTATTTCTATCTTTAATTATTTTACATGAGACAGACTCTCACTCTGTTGCCCTGGCTAGAGTGGCATGGCCTCAGCCTAGAGCACAGAGACATCCAACACTTCAGTGGAAAGAATTCTCTTGCCTCAGCCTCTGGAGTAGCTGGAACTACAGGAAAATGCCATAAGGCTTGGTTACATTTTCCATGTCAGTAGAAACCGGTGGGAGATTGAAGCTGAAGATTCCTTCCATTTTCTCAGCCTTGTCTCCAAAACCTGAGCTCAGGGATGAGTGCACCTTGGCCTCTCAGAACATCCAATGAGTTTAGTCATGCAGGACAATGTCATTGAGCACTACTTAAGAAATAACTTTATCAGGGGATTTGAGGAGTGTCCAATACTCAGGACCCAGTGACACATTGGGATAATGTCATGACTATTTGGCATATCCATAGTGACAGATATCACCACAATTATGCACAGATCTCTTTTTTGCTTATCAGGTTTCATTAGTGTTTGCATATTGAACATGTGGTCCAACATAACTGTTCTACATCCTATGTGGCAATGAAGGCAAAAGTTTAGACACACCTGGCACAGAGGTCAAGTATGTTGGACTTTTCCAGATAGGCTGATACTTCCAAAGATCATCAAAAATAACTGAAGCTATAGAGTACACTACTGGACACTTTTCCTAAGCAGATATTGAAAGAAGAACTTCAGTGAGACACCTAACTTCCCAAACAAGCCTATTCTAGGGAAAGTAAAACATCACAAAAGTAGATCTGATAATTGTATGATGTACCTGTCAGGTCTGTGAAATAGCTGTCTGACTTTTGGGCTCGAGTTCTTGGTCTATAAAATCCCAGGGCAGCTGTAGTTGTAACCCACACTCTTACATTTGCTTACAAATTCATGATGTGAAAAGGAAAGGAAGGGTTGTTGAATCCCTTAGTCATAGATACAAAGAACCTTTAGGAAGAAGGAATTGAGTGTGGAAAAAAAGAACCCCTGTCTTTTGTAACAGTTTGGACAAAACAACATACCTTAACAGCCACTACCCATACTTGGCAGGAATAAGTTTCAGCTTTAAAATGGTAACCCAGGGCAACACCCATTGTGATGTCATCCAAGGTGACCATGTGTTGACTTCATCCTTTAATGTCCTGGGATCTAGGCTTCTGGTGAAATATAATCAGTGGCCTTTTCTTCTCACTTTAACTAGTGTCCCTTCAGTGCTTGAAGCAGGAAACTTCTTAGCCCTCCCTCCACAGACTGACAACTGATCTCCCATTTGTGTCTTATTCATTCTATCTACGGTTGAGATTGCCGGCAGTAGGCTGACACAACATTTGAGATTATGTACAGCGGTGTGACTCAAGCTGCATCATAGTTGAGAAAATTGCATGAAGTCAATTAAGTAGGAAATTTTTGTTTTCCTTTTTGCTTTTTTAACTTTTAGTTTTTTATTTTTTGAGATAGAGTCTCAAGCTGTTGACCCAGGTAGATTGCCGTGGTATCGCAGCTCACAGCAAACTCCAACTCCTGGGCTCAAGTGATTAACCTGCCTCCACCTCCCAAGTAGCTGAGACTATAGATGCCCACCACAATGCCTGGCTGTATTTCGGTTGCAGCCATCATTGTTTGGTGGGCCAGGGCTGGATTCAAACCTTCCAGCTGTGGTGTATATGGCCGGAGCCTTATTCACTTGAGCCACAGGCACCGAGCCTTCTGTGTGTGTGTGTGTGTGTGTGTGTGTGTTTTTCCTTTCAGAGGTTTACTTTGTTGCCCTTGGTAGAGTGACATGGCATCACAGTTCATAGCAACCTCCAACTCATGGGCTTAGGCAATACTTTTGTCTCAGCCTCCCAAGTAGCTAGGACTACAGTTGTCTGCCACAGATCCCTGCTATTTTTTTTTGCAGTTTTGCCAGGTCTGGGTTTGAAACAACCATCCTACTTGTATGGGGCCAGCACCCCACACATTGAGCAACAGGCTTCACCCCTGGAATGGTATTTCAAGGACCTATATTGAAACTTACCCCAGAAAATCCATTTGAGAGGAGCTCACATATTTACTATGTCTGGCTACAGCCTCAATTTGGTTATAGCTTCACAAGTCTTAAACATGTCTAGTTTAATTGAACCATCAAAGTAACTTTGGTCTTTTTAGATTATGAAAATGTTTGTTGCTTGGTATTTTGGGTTTTTGGTTTGTCTGTGTATGTGTGTGTGTATGGGTATTTTGGTGATACAGTTTCCTTATGTGGCCCAGGCTAGTCTTTTGTGGCCTTAGCCTAGATCATAGCAACCTCAAACTCCAGGATTCAGGCAATCCTCCTGCTTGAGACTCCCATGTGGATAGGACTACAATGCAAAGATAATTTTTTACTTTTTAGTAGAGACAGGGTGTGACTATTGCTCTGTCCGTTCTCAGCAAGCCCTCGTTCAATTACTCCACTCATCTCAACCAGCCACAGGGCTAGGATTGTAGGTGTGAGCCACCAAGTTTGGTAATTTGCTCTTTCTCTGTTTCCCTCCCTCCCTTCGTCCCTTTGCCCATCCCTCACTTTACCCTTTCTTCCTCCAATTCTCTCTCTAATTTGCTTACTCTTTCCTTTCTTTTATTTCTCTCATTACTTTATTTCTTCTATCTCTTTCTTCTTCACATTAAGGTAAACTCCTCTAATAACAAACAAACAAACTATACAAGTGATTCCTGAATGTGTAGTCTTGAACTCTACAATTGAAATGGGTGAATTGTGGGGTTTGTGAATTATATGTGAATAGAGTGTTTTGTTTTGTTTTGTTTTTTCCATCTATGGGCTATCATCTATGAGGCAATTAGAGAAAACCCTTCACCAAAACATAAGCAAGAATGAACAACATAGCTCATTCCTATAATCATATTAATTTCAGCGGCTGAGGCAAAAAGGTCACTGTAAGTTAAGGGGTTTCAGAACAGATTGAGCAACACAGTGAGAACCATCTTGTCCAAGAAATAAGTGCAAAATTTGCCCAATAGGTTTGGCATGGGCCTATACTCTCTGATACTAAAAAGGAAAATTTCTGGAGGATCACATGAGGTCAGCAGCTTGCATTTCCTTGAGCTATGATAGTGATGCCGGAATTTCAGGTTCTTGGTCTCAGACAATTTGAAGAAGGAATCAACAGACCACAGGAGTAGTGGTAAGTCAGGATTTATTTACAGAAAAGAAGAATTACCAGTGGAGGAAAAACCAAACCTCCAGGCAAGAGGAACCAGGAGGGGAGCAAACTCTCCTGCTCCCTCTCTGAGGTCCAGCCGAGGTCTGCTTTGGAGGGGAACAGGCAGCTCTTCCTGTTCCCTCTCCGAGTTCTAGCCGAGGTCTGCTTCTGGAGGGGAACTGGCAGCTCTTCCTGTTCCCTCTCTGAGTTCTAGCCGAGGTCTGCTTTGGAGGGGAAAAGGCAGCTCTCCCTGTTTCCTCTCTGAGGTCCAGCCGAGGTCTGCTTCTTAGCTGTTCTCTCTCCAAAGTCCCGCCAAAGTCTGCCCCTGAGCTCTCTGCTCAGGGGTTTATATAGTCCCAGGGACTTGTTTTGCCGGAACTTCTTAGGGGCGGGTCTTCATCAGTTACAGCCAGCTGTCCAATGAAGACCTGGTCCCTGGAAACTGACATGATATTGACCAATCAGATTTGCACGTGGAGCAGACAGGAAGGCGTGGCCCTTCCGCACAGGTCCAGCCCTTTCGCAAGATGGTTTCTCCATCCACCACAGCATCAGCGCCACCAGGGCCAAGGCAGTGGTTGTAGAGCTGCTTTGTCCTGCATCAATAGCACCAATATTTCTTTTTTAACAGACAGAGTCTCAGTTTACTAGCCTCTGTAGAGTGCTTTGGCATCACACAGCTCAGAGAAACCTCCAACACTTGGGATTAGGTGATTCTCTTGCCTTAGTCTCTCAAGTATCTGAGAATTCAGGTGCCCGCCACAATGCCCAGCTATATTTTTGTTGGAGTTTGGCTGGGGCCAAGTTTGAAACTGTCACTCTTCAAAAATGAGCATGTGCCCTACTCACTGGGTCTCAGGTCCTGCTCAAACAATGCATTTTTCTGGAGAAAAAGAGAAATGCAATATTTAACCTATAAGAGATATATTGGTTAGGGGCAGGAAAATTTTGGTAGCATACAAAATATTTTATACATTTATCACAAATGAGATTGATTGCCAGTATTGTTGGTCTATCTCAATATGGGTAAATCAACTAATAGAACACACAACATTAATAGAATTAATAAGAAAAACCACAAGGTGACCTCATTAGAGACATAAAAGGGTTTTGTCAGAGGCAACATATCTTATTGATAAAACCTTTTAAAAATAAAAAATGAAAAGGGAACGTCTTCAGAACTACTATTGGGATTTACAGATGTTTGGATACATATAATGTGCTATATTCACATGATTAATATTTTTCCACAATCAAAATAAATGAAATACACATTTATGTTACCATAGGAATGAGCCTAAAAATTATTATGGTAAGGGAACAAGGGGGGGAGGAGGCAAGATGGCTGACTAGAGCCAGCTCTCCACAGAGCTTCCTGTCCAGAAGGAGATTTAAAGGACAGAAGTTTAGCATGTAAGTTGATGGTTTGGAGCTAAGCCAAGAAAGAAGGTTGAAGAGATCATATCTCCCCTGATGAGATGAACTGTGACCCCAAGGAAACAAACAATAGGTACAAAATCCATCATCAAGTGGACAGGATTGCCCTCCCACATGAGAACAGCTTTCAGTATACTTTCTACAAACAAGCCAGGGGAGTTTAGATCTCCTATTTTATGTCATGAGAGGGACCCTCTAAAAAACAGAACTCCTTTGCTGGAGAGGACACACTAGTGTGCCATGGCACTCTCCCATTTAGGAATAAAACTGCACATAGATTCCATCCATAATTCCCAGCACTCCCCTCCACTCTAACCCCAAGGTCTTGAAGCCTGTCGCCCATGTAGTCCAGGCTCTTGGGCGTTTTCTCAAGAGATGTGAATGTGTCTTGGGCTGTTCCAGGTCTGTGCTGGTTCTGTGGCTTGGGTGTGGAGTGGGGACTGTCGAACGAGTGTCCCATATGAGAGAGGGAGAAGCAGTGCCCTGAGACAGAGTGCAGCAGTGGCAGTGGTGGGAACAAAAGGTCTCACACTCTTTGGGATATTTTGGAGAGAAACTACCCCCTCTCTTAGAAATCAGAGGGAGCCAGGTCTCTACCCCAGTGGCAGCCACTGGTGAAACAGATCTGGGGCATAAATGTAGGCCCCTTGAACAAAGGGTATGTGTGAGGCAGTACCTGCCTGCTGGAGCGTGCAGAGACAAATAAAAGAATCCCTGTGCACAGAGGTGGCATATTCCCATGGTGGGGCTGAATCACAATTCCTGCTTTGTGAGCCCAAGATGCAAATGGCCCCCAGGGGAACATAAATGGTACAAAAGCAGATGTGGCAGCAGCACCAGCTTAGAGAGTGGCAAGAATTCAGCATACTTTGTGAGATCTAACCACACCTACCCCAACCCAGAGTGCAGAGGAGCCTAAGATGCCAGCTCTGTGAGAATTGGTGCAGTGGCTGGGGCACAGGGTGGGGCTGAGTCCCAGTTATTTTGAACTCAAAAAGCACCTGGTCTGCAGATGAGTATACCGAGGACAGAAATGAAAATTGTTCAAGAAGATAAGTGGCAGCAACATCAATCTGGAGTGGGTCTAGAACTGAGCTGGTTCTGTAGCATGGGTGTGTAGCAGGGACTGTGGAGCAAGTGAGCCATATGGGAGAGGAAGAAGCAGTGACCTGATACACAGTACAGTAGTTGCAGGGGCAGTAACAATAGGGCTTACACTCCTGGAGATATTTTGGAGAGACATTTCCCCCCTCTCTTAGCAACCAGAATGAGCCGGGCCTCGACTTTGGTGACAACCACTGGCAGACCATATCTGGGATGGAAATGCAGGCTGCGTGAGCAAAGGGTATGCCTGAAGTGAGACCTGCCTGGGAGGGGCGCCATGGGGATTCTTTTTCTCAAAGAATCCCTATGTGCAGAGGCAGCATACTCACAAGGTAAGGCTGAATCAGATTTGCTGCCATCCTGAGTCCAATATGCAACTGGCCCCCAGGGAAGCATAGCTGGGACAAAAGCATTCATGGCACCATCACCAGCCCAGGGAGGGGCAGGAGCTGAAAGCCAGTTGTGAATTTTTCGTTTGTTTGTTCGTTTGTTTTTTAAGACAAAGTCTCAGTTTGTCACCCTCAGTAAAGTGCTGTGGTGTCACAGATCACAGCAACCTCCAGCTGTTGGGCTTAGGCAAAAACCTTGCCTCAGCCTCTCTAGTAGCTGGGACTAGAGTTGCCTGTCACAACAACCATCTATTTGCTTGTGAGTTCTAACTTCACCCGCCCCAACACAGTGTGGATCCTGAGACGCCAGCTCCATGAAAATTGGTGCAGTGGCAGCAGCAAAGGGCGGGGCTGAGTCACAGTTTCTGTGAACTAAAATAGCACCTGGCCTGCAGGGGAATATAGCTGGGACATAAACGCAAATTCTGCAAGAAGATAAGTAACAGCAACATCAATCTGAGGTGGGGCTAGAACTGAGAGATTCCCCAGTTTCCATTAAGCACCTGAGGTTCTTAGGCCTCAGCTCCCCCTGCTGGCTGGTGGCAGAGTGCCACAGCCTGGTCAAGTAGATATAGATCTCTCTGTGACTCAGGCATTTGCAAACCCCTGGAGCATCTGCTTATTGGAGGGAACTGGGTCATAGTGCTTTCGGGTTACCAGTGACTGGGAGAGACAGAAGTGCAAGGTGGGGAAGGTGGCATCAACATTCACAGACTAATACATTTGCTGCATGGGCCCTTCTGACTCCATGGGACACCAGAGAGAGTCACACTCCTGTCAGCTGTAGTCTCAGGCCATAGTATTATGATTCCTTTGCAAAGATGTAGGGGGAATTCTTCAGTCACCTGTCCCAGCTCTTGGGAAAAGGGCTAGTGAATCACTAGTCCAGGAGCCCTCACTGCAATTTCACCTTATCTGCTTATCTAGCCAAATAGTGAAAAATATTTATGAGGAAGAATCAGTGGAAAAACTCCAGCAACATGAATAATCAGAGTAGATCAACTCCCCCAACGAACAACAAGGCGGACACACCAGAAGGTCCCATTCATAAACAAATGGATGAGATGTCAGCAATCAAAATCAGAATTTGGATTTCAAATAAGATTAAGAGAATGGAGGTAAAGTTGTAATTAGAAATTCAAGGAGCATTTCACAAGTTTTCTTAGGAATTCAATGAATTCAAAGACAAAAATCACAAAAGATTTTGACATATTGAGGCAAGAACTTGCAGCCCTCAAACATCTGAGAAATACAGTAGAATCCCTCAGTAACAGAATGTAGCAAGCAGAAGAATGGATTCCTGACATTGAAGATAAAGATTTTGAATGCTCCCAAATGCTCAAAGAGGAGGGAAAGTGGAGAGCAAAAATGGATCATTCTCTCACAGAGTTCTGGGACAATTTGAAGAAAACTCCTATTTGCCTTATATTCCTGAAGCCTATGAGGTTGCTTGGAAAGGCCAAGGTGCTCTACTACATGAGAT
Source organism: Perodicticus potto (assembly GCA_963574655.1). NCBI lineage: Eukaryota > Metazoa > Chordata > Mammalia > Primates > Lorisidae > Perodicticus > Perodicticus potto. The sequence goes on along the minus strand of CAUYRH010112601.1, from coordinate 37,421 downwards.
AATAGAGGAGAACATCTGAAACATGGCAAGAGATTAGGAAATCCAGATACCAGACTGTTTCAGAATACCTGCATGGCTCAACCCAAATAAAGCATATTCCACACACATAATTAACCTTGCCAAAGTTAATAAGAAGGAGAAAATTCTGCAAGCAGCCAGATGTAAGAAAAGCATCACCTATAAGGGGAAGAATATTAGAATGACTGAAGTAATCTCTGCTGAAACTTTTCAAGCTACAAGAGGGTGGTCATGGAAATTTAGCCTCCTAAAACAAAATAATTTTCAACCCTGGATCCTGTATCCAGCTAAAGTGAGTTTCATTTATGATGGAGAAATTAAATATTTTAATGACATTCACATGTTGAAGAAATTTGATGTAACTAAACCAGCTCTGCAGAATATTCTCAGACCTATCCTGCATAATGACAAACACAATCCTGTACCTTGAAAGTAGCTCACTCAGAAACTTTTGATCAAATTCAAACTACTGCAGTGGTGAAAGGATTAAAAATGTCCACTGGACTTTTGAAAAAATCGATCCTCAAAATACTACCAGGTTTATCAACATTCTCAATTAATGTGAATGGCTTAAATTGTCCTCCAAAGTACCACAGGTTGGCTGACTGGATACAGAAACTCAGGATAGATATATCCTGCATACAAGAATCTCACCTTGCCTTAAAATATAAATATAGACTCTGTGTGAAGGGATGGTCATCTATAATTCATGCAAATGGCAATCAGAAAAAAGTAGGTGTTGCAATTTTATTTGAAGATACAATAGGCTTTAAATCAACAAAAGTAAGGAAAGATAAGGATGGTCACTTCATATTTGTTAAGGGTAACATTCAACATGATGAGATTTCAATTACTAATATTTATTCACCCAACGAGAATGCACCTCAATTAGAAAGAGAGACTCTAACAGACATGAACATCTTGATTTTCTCCAGCACCATAATAGTTGGAGTTTTTAACACCAATTTGGCAGTGTTGGATAGATCCTCTAATAAGAAACTAAGCAAAGCGTGGTGCCTGTGGCTCAGTCGGTAGGGCACAGGTCCCATATACTGAGGGTTGTGGGTTCAATCCCAGCTCCGGCCAAATTGCAACAGTAACAAAATATAGCCATGCATTGTAGTGGGTGTCTATATTCTCATCTAGTCGCTAGGGTGAGGTAAGAGAATCACCTAAGCCCAGGTGTTGGAGGTTGCTGTGAGCTGTATGATGCCATGGCACTCTTACAAGGATAAAATTAGACTCTGTATATAAAAAAAAAAAAAAAAAAGGAAACTAAGCAAACAAATTTTAGAATTAAAATTAACCATTAAACAATTGAATGCAACTAACATCTACAGAACATTTCATCCTAATAAAACTGAATACACATAGTTCTCATCAGCCCTTGGAACATGTTCCAAATTGATCACATTATGGGTGACAAGTCTAACCTCAGCAAATTTAAAACATTAAAATTTGTTCCTAGGGCATCAACTGTGCCTCAATGAGTAGGGCACCGGCCCCATATACTGAGGGTAGCTGGTTCAAACCCAGCCCCGGCAAAACTGCAAGAAAAGGTAGCCAGGCATTGTGATTGGTGCCTTTGGTCCCTGCTGCTCGGGAGGCTGAGTAAAGTGAATTGACTAAGCCCAGGAGCTGGAGGTTGCTGTGATCTATGATGCCACAGCACTCTATCAAGAGTAACAAAGTGAGAATCTGTCTCTAGAGAAAAAAAAAGGACCTGAGTCCTGGCATCTTCTCAGACCATCATGGAATACAAGTTGAACTCAGTTACAACAGGAATCTGCAGTCTCACACAAAAATGTGGAAAGTAAATTACCTTATGCTGAATGATACCTGGATCATTCAGGAGATTAAAAAGGAAATTACAACACTTTTGGATCAAAATAATAATGAAGACACAAATTCCCTGAACCTCTGGGATATGCCAAAGGTGAGAGAAAAATTTATAGCATTGCAAGCCTTCCTCAAGAGAATGAGAATAGTGGAACTTACCAAGTTAATGGGGCATCTGAAGCAACTGTATAAGGAAGAGCATTCCAATTCCAAACCCAACAGAAGAAAAGAAATATCTAAAATTAGAGCAGAATTAAGTGAAATTAAAAACAGAAGTATTATACAAGAGATCAATAAATCAGAAAGTTGGTATCCTGAACATGTCTATAAAATAGAAAAACCTTTTGTAAACCTCATCAGGAGTAAAAGAGTAAAATCTCTAATTTCATCAATCAGAAATGACAAAGACAAACTAATAACAGACTCCTCATAAATTCAAAACATCCTTAATGAATATTACAAGAAACTCTATTCTCAGAAATATGAAAATCTGAAGGAAATAAACCAATACTTGGAAGTACACCACCTTGCTAGAATTAGCCAGGAAGTGGAAATGTTGAACAGTCCTATATCTAGCTCTGAAATAGCAGCAACTGTATAAAATCTCTCCCCAAAGGAAAATTCGGGCCCGGATGGCTTCACATCAGAATTCTACCAAACCTTTAAAGAGGAGCTAGTACCCATATTACTTAACCTTTTCCAAAATATAGAAAAAGAAGGAATACTACCCAACACATTCTATGAAGTAAACATCACCTTGATCCCCAAACCAGGAAAAGACCCAATAAGAAAAGAAAATTATTGACCAATATCTCCCATGAATATTGATGCAAAAATATTCAACAAGATCCAATCAAGTAGAATCCAGCAAGACATTAAATACATTATACACCATGACAAAGTGGGTTTTATCCCAGTGTCTCAAGGCTGGTTCAATATACATAAATCTATAAATAAAATTCATCACGTAAACAAAACAAAAAATCAAGACCATATGATTCTCTCAAGTGATGCAGAAAGAGCTTTTGATAATATCCAGCATCCTTTCATGATCAGGACACTTAACAAAATAGGTACAGAAGGGACATTTCTTAAACTGATAGAGGCCATCTACAACATACCCACTGCCAATATTGTATTGAATGGAGTTAAATTGAAATCATGTCCACTCAGATCAGGAATCCTGCAAGGTTGCTGATCATCTCCTCTGCTTTTTAACATTGTAATGGAACTCTTAGCCATCACAATCAGGCAAGAAAAGGCGACCAAGTGTATCCATATAGAGTAAGAGGAGATCAAACTTGCATTTTCTCACATATGACATGATTGTATATCTGAAAAACCCCAGGGAGTCAACTTCAAAACTCTTAGAAGTGATCAAGGAAGGCAGCAGTGTCTCAGGTTACAAAATCAATACTCAGAAGTATGTAACCTTTAGTTATACCAACAACAGACAAGCTGAAAAAACAGTCAAAGGCTGTATTCCTTTTACAGTAGTGCCAAATAAGATGAAATATTTGAGAATTTACCCAGAAAAGGACATGGAATATCTCTATAAACAGAACTATGAAACTCTAATAAAAGAAACAGCTGAACATGTCAACACAGAAAAACATACCATGCTCGTGGCTGGGAAGAATCAACATTGTTAAAATGTCCATACTACCCAAAGCAATAGATAATTTTAATGCAATCCCTATTAAAGCACCACTGTCATACTTTAAGGACCTCAAAAAAAATAATACTTCGTTTTATATGGAATCATTAAAAACCTCAAACAGCCAAGACATTATTCACAAATAAAAACAAATAATGAGGAATAACGCTACCAGACCTCAGACTACACTAAATCGTTAGTGATCAAAACAGCATGGTACTGGCACAAAACCAGAGAAGTAGATGTATGGAACAGAATAGAGAACCAAGTGATTAATTCAGCTACTTACCACCATTTGACCTTTGATAAGCCAATTAAAAACATTCAATGGAGAAAACACTCCTTATTTAACAAATGGTGCTTGGTAAACTGGCTTGTGACCTGTAGAATACCGAAACTATACCCACGCTTTCATTATTAACTAAGATAGACTCTCACTGGATTAAAGATTTAAATTTAAGACATGAAACTATAAAAATACTAGAATACAGTGAAGGGAAAATACTTGAAGAAATCGGCCTGGGGCAATATTTTATGAGAAGAACCCCCCAGGCAATTAAAGCAATACCAAAAATACATTACTGGGATCTGATCAAACTAAAAAGCTTCTGCACAGCCAAGAACACAGTAAGTAAATCAAGCAGACAGCCCTCAAAATTGGAGAAGATATTTGAAGGTCATGTCCCTGACAAAGGTTTAATAACCAGAATCCACAGAGAATTCAAATGTATTAGCAAGAAGAGAACAAGTGACCCCCATCTCAGTGTGGGCAAGGGACTTGAAGAGAAACTTCTCTGAAGAAGACAGGTGCCCTGCCTACAGACACGTGGAAAAATGCTCTTCAACCTTAATCATCAGAAAAATCCAAATCAAAACCACTTTGAGATATCATCTAACTCTAGTAAGATTAGTCCACATCATAAAATCCCAAAAGCATAGATGTCAGCATGGATGTGGAAAAAAGATAACACTTCTGCACTGCTGGTGGCAATACAAACTAGTACTTTCCATTTGGAAAGATGTTTGGAGATCACTAAGGGAATTTAAAAGTAGACCTTCCATTTGATTATTCAATTCCTCAATTAGATATATAGCCAGTGGTCCAAAAATCACTTTATAATAAATATATTTGAACCACAATGTTTATTTCCACCCAATTCATAATTGATAAGTCATGGAAGAAGCCCAATTGCCCATTTACCCAAGAATGAATTAATAAATTGTGGTATGTGTACACGATGTAATTTTATGCAGCCTTATAAAAGAGGGAGACTTTACCTCCTTCATGTTTACATGAATGGAGCTGGAACATATTATCTGGAGTAGCTGGAACTAAATGCAAGGGCCACAATGCTTGATTACCTTTTCTATTTCGGTAGATTCCAGGTGGGAAATTTGAGCTCAGGGTGTATTGCTGTTGCTAAGCCTTGTCTCCAAAAGGTGAGCTCAGGGGATCAACCCAATGCGGCCTCCCAGACCATCCAAATATTACTCATGTGTGGCAAATATTCACTTGATGACAACACTTGAAGATTGCTGTGAGCTATGATACCAGAGCACTCTACCGAGGGAAACAAAACAAGACTCTCTCTCAATACAAAAATGGAGAAAACTATTGGCAGGGAACTTACCCTGAACTTCTACTTTTCACTATGGGATCTAGTGTTGAAATTTTACCCCTAGATTAGATGTCAACTTGAAAAATAATTCTCTCATAGGGAAAATGTTTTCCTACAACCTCTATTAGTGAAACCTTTGGATTTTACGTAACTCTGATCCTTTGATATCCTAGATTCTTGTAGTCATTCTAAAATGCCCACATGGTAAATTATTGACTGAAATCATGCTCCCCATTGCACACTAAAATTCTAGAGTATACCTTCCATGTCTTCTGTTGAACTCCTTAAATCTGAGCCAATATTACCTTACCCCAAAGAGTCTGAGGCCAGGGACCAGACATTTCTGGACAACCCCACCCATCAGATCAACTGGCAATATCCTAATGAAGCAAGCGCAAATGAACTTTGTCCTCACCCATTGTTCCCCCTGGGGACCACAATAAATCTCCTTTATGCAGTTCTGTATTCGATCTGCCTACTGACCTCTTCACATACTTTGCTCTTGGCTGTGCCTAGAAAATTCTTTCTTTCTTTCTTTCTTTCTTTCTTTCTTTCTTTCTTTCTTTCTTTCTTTCTTTCTTTCTTTCTTTCTTTCTTTCTTTCCTTTCTCTCTCTCTCTCTCTCTTTCACTATTTTTTCATGAAACAGCCTTTCCCTCTGTTCCATAGTCAAAGCCTAACACACAGTGACATACAATTCTTGGGTTGAAGGGATGCTCCTGCCTCAGCCTCTGGCATACCTGGAACTAAAGGCAAGGGCCACAATGCTTGACAACCTTTTATATGTCACTAGAATGTCACTGTTCCTCAGCATTATCTCCAACATGTGAGCTCAGGTGATCAGCCCACCTTAGCCTCCCAGAGCATATAAATATTGGAGACATGCATAACACAATTAATTGAGCTCTACTTAAGAAATGACATTATCAGGGGCTTTGAGGAGTGTCCAATCCTCAGTTCCTGGTGACACATAGTGTCATCTCAGGAATATTTTGCATAATAGTTCTGGAAGATATCACCACAAATATGAACAGATCTCTTTTATGCTTATAAGGTTTCATTAGCAAGTGTGTATTGAACGTTTGTCCTGACATAACTGTTCTACTTCCTATGCAGCCAGGAAGACAATAGTTTGGACACACCTGCCATTGAGGTCAGGAATGTTGGAACTTTCCAGATAGGCTGATATTTATCATGATCATCATCACTAAGTCCAGCTGTGGAGTACACTACTGGACACATTGCCTAACCAGATTTTGAGAGAGGAACTTCAGTGAGACACCTACTGTCTGAAACAAGCCTATTTTTGAGAAAGAAGTAAAACATCACAAAAAGTAGAACTGAGAATTGTGTGACATACCTGCCAGATCAGGAAAATCACTGTCTGATATTTGGGCTTGAGTTCTTGGTCTATAACATCCCACGACAGCACTAGGCATAAACCAAACTCTTCTATTTGCTTATAAATCCATGACATGAAATGGAAAGCGAGGGTTGTTGAATCCCTTGACCATAGATACAAATGAACTTTAGGAAGCAGGAAATGAGTGTGGAGAAAAGCACCCCACTCTTTTGTAACCGTTTGAACCTAATGAAAAAACTGGACAGCCACTACACTTTCTTAGCAGGAATAAGGTTAAGCTTAAAGAAGGTAACCCAAGGCAAAAACCATTGTGATGTTATCCACAGTGACCATATAGTAACTTAATCCTTTAATGTCCTGGGATCTAGGCTTCTGGTCAAAGATACTAAGTAGCCTTTTCTTCACACCTAACGTGGTATCCCTCAAGTTTTTGAACTAGGACACTTTTTAGCCCTCCATTCACAGACACAGAAGTGATCTCCTATTTGTGCCTTATTGATTCTATTGACGGTTGATATTCCCAACACTAGGCTGACACAGCAGTTGAGATTTTGTACAGCAGTGTGACTCAAGCTGCATCACAGCAGACAAAACTGCATGGAGTCACCTAAGTAGAATGCTAGTTGTTTTTTGTATTTTCTTTGAGATAGATTTTCACTTTTAAACACTCAGTAGAGTACCTGGCATCACAGCTCACAGCAACTTTCAACTCCTGGGTTTAGGTGATTCTTTTGCCTCAGCCTTTCGAGTAGCTAGAAATACAGGCACCTGCCACAACGCATGGCTATTTTTTGTTGCATTTTTGGGGAGCTTAGTTTTATCTCACCACCCTCATTATATAAGGCCAGCGCCCTACCCATTGAGCCTCAGGCAATGCTGGTGGGGTGCTATTTCAAGGACCTGTTTGAAACCTACCCTAAAAAATCCATTTGAGAGAAGCTTCCAAATTTACTATACCTGGCTGCAGCCACAGTTTGTTCATAGCTTCACAGGCCTTAAACATGCCTACTTTGCATGAACCATCAAGGTAATTCTATTCTTTTTACATGATGAAAATATTTGTTGGTTGGTTTGTTGGTTTGTCTATGTATGTGTGTCTCTCTGGGTATTTGTGAGATACAGTTTCCATATGTGGCACAGGTTAGTCTTTTGTGGCCTCAGCCTACATCAAAGTAACCTTAATCTTCAGGATTCAGGCAATCCTCCTGTTTGACATATCCATGTGGCTAGGACTACAGGTGACTGTCGCAATGCCTAGATAATTTTTCACTTTTATTAGCGACAAGGTCTGACACTTGCTCAGTCCGTTCTCAGCACCCCCTTGATCAAGAACTCCACTCTTCTCAGCATGCCAGAGGACTAGGAATATAAGTGTGAGCCACCATGTCTGGTCATTTTCTCTTTCTTTGTATACCTCCTTCCCTCCCTTCACCCCTCCTTCACTTTATCCTTCCTTCCTCCAATACTCTCTATCTCATTTCCTTGCTCTCTCCATTCTTTTCTTTTCTTCATTCTTTTCCTTCCTCTACCATTCTGTTCTACAATGTAAGGGAAACTTCTCTAGTAATAAAAAAAAAACAAACATACACATGATCCTTGCATGTACAGACTTTAACTCTATACTTGAAGTGGGTGAATTGTGGAGTGTGTAAATTATATCTGAATACAGTTGATTTTTTTTTATTGTATACACTGTTATCTAGGAGAACAATAGAAAAAAAAAAAAACCTTTATCAAACAGAACCATGGATATGGACCATAGCTTGCACCTATAATCCCATCAATTTCAGAAGCTGAGGCAAAAAGATCATTGGAAGCTAAAAGGTTTAAGACCAGACTGACCAACATATTATGAACCCCTTTCCCTAAGAAATAAGTGCAAAAATTCCCCAGCAGTGTTGGCATGGACCTGTAATCTCAGCTGCTGAGAAGCATAAACTCAAGAGGATCACCTGACATTAGCAGCTTGTATTTCCTTCAGCTATGATGGTACCAATGATTTTTCTGGGAGAAAGTGGGAAGCACAGTATCCAATCTATAAGAGATATACTGTATAGGTGCAGGAACAGTCTTGTAGCATACAAAATGTTTTATACATTTATCCCCAAAGGGGTTTATTACCAGGATTTCTAGTCTAGCTCAAAATGGGAAAATCAACCAGTAGAACACCCTACATTAATAGAATTAATAAGAAAGACCTTTTGTTTACCTCAAGAGACACAGAAAAGGGTTATGACAGAAGCAACATATCTTGTTGATAAAATCTTTTAAAATTTTAGAAGAGAAGGATACATCTTCAGGACTACTAATGGGATTTACAGATCATCGGATACATACAGCATGCTATATTCACACAATGGAATATTTTTCAACAATCAAAAGGAATGAAGGGCACATTTATGTTACAATAGGAATGAACCTTAAAATCATCATGATAAAGGAACAAGGCAACTTATAAAAGACCACACTAAGCATGACTGAACTCAGAAGTAAATATCAAGACAAGGCCAATTGTATGCTAGAAGTAGGGGACAGGTGGGGGAGGTTGGTGGGGAAGATGAAAGTGACTGCTGGTAGCTATTGACGTTCTTTGTGTGTGTGGGGATACAAAGTTTGAAAATTAGACTGTGATGATACGTTTACAATTGAGTGACTATACTAAGAAACTCAGAGTTGCACATTTTCAAAGGGTGAATTACTTATTTCAATGAAATTAGTTAATGATGTTTTCCAAAAGTTGAGGTGCTCAAAAGACTCACAGCAAAAGAAGCACCTAGATTGTGAGAGTATTTCAGACATAAGTCAATCCTATCTCCCTGCTCACACACAGGTTACAATGAATTGACATGGAAGTTACATTGTTACATCCTACCGAAATTGTCATTTTTTTTTTTCTTGAGACAGAGTCTGACTCCTTCCTCCTGGGTAGAGTGCCCTGTGGTCATCATAGCTAACCGCAATCTCAAATTCCTGGGCTCATCAGATCCTGTTACCTCAGCCTCCTGAGCATCTGGGATTCCAGGTGCTTCCCCACAGTACCCAGTTAGTTTGGACCAATGGTTTCTGCCTCCTAGAGTGTTAGGATTACAGGTGTGTGCCACCACTCCAGTCCTTGATGTTGGGATATTCTTTAAACTATAGTATGTGGCCAGCAGTGGTACTTCAAGCCTGTCATCTTGGCACTTTGAGAGACTTAGTCAGTTGGATTGTCTGAGCTTCTGAATTGGAGAACAGCTTGAGCACTAGTGAAATGCCCATCTCTGAAGAATAAAAAATGGTGAGATATTATGCAGGTGCCTAGAGTCCCAGCTGAGGGAATAGGTTCACTTGATGACAACACTTGAGGACTGCTCTAACTATGACACCAGGGCACTCTACCAAGAGTAACAAATTGAGACTCTCTTTCAATACATAAATGGAGAAAAATATTTCGGGGACTTACTCCTCATTTCTACTTTTGACCACATATCTAGTGTTGAGATTTTCCCCCTAAATTAGATGTCAACTAGAGAAATTATTCTCTCATATGTAAATTGTTTTCCTACAACCTCTATTAGTCAAACCTTAGGATTTTATGTAAATATGACCCTTTAATAACCGAGATTCTTGTAGTCACTCTAAAATGTTCATAAAATGAATTCTTGACTCAAATACAGCTTCACCTATCCACACTGAGAAATCCAGAGTAGGGTGGAGCCTATGGCATAATGAGTAGTTCACTGGCCCCATTTACTGAGGGTGACAAGTTTTGAACTCGGCCTAAGCCAAACTGCATCAAAAAATAGCCAGGCATTGTTGCAGGTGCCTATCGTCTAAGCTACTGGGGAGGCTGAGGCAAGAGAATCACCTAAGCCCTAGAGCTGGAAGTTGCCATGAGCTGTGACCGCAAGACACTCTACCGAGGTTGACAAAGTGAAACCCTGTCTCTAATAAATAAATAAATAAATAAATAATCTAGAGTATACCCTCCACTGCTTCTGTTGGGCTCCTTCAATCTAGGACAATATTCCCTTGCCCTAATCAGTTCAAAGTCAGGTACCAGACACCTCTGCACAACCCCTACCCATCAGATCAAGTGGCAATATCCTAAGGAACCAACCCCAAATGCACAATGCACTTATACTGACTCATTATCCCCCAGGGGGCCACAATAAATCTCCTCCTTTATGTAGTCCCATATTCTATTTGCCCACTGACCTCTCCACGTACTTTGCTCTCACAAACTGGGCCTTGCAAATTTTCTCTCTCTCTCTCTTTATTTCTTTCTTCATTTTATTATTTTTCATGAGACAGTCTCTCACTCTTTTGCCCAGGCTAGATTGTCATGGCATCAGCCTAGCACACAGGGACATCCAAATCTTGGGATGAAGAGATCCTCCTGTGTCAGCCTCTGGAGTATCTGGAACGAAAGGCAAGGGCCACAACACTTGACTACTTTTTCTGTCAGTGGAAAACGGGTGGGAAACAGGGGCTGAGGTTGTATTGCTGTTGCTCAGCCTTGTCTCCAACAACGTGAGAACAGGGGATCAGCCCACCTTGGCCTCCAAGAGCATCCAAATATTTTAGTCATGTGTGGCAAAAGTCCATGAGCTCTACTTAAGAAATGACCTTATAAGGGGCTGTGAGGAGTGCCCAATTCTCAAGCCCTGGTGACCCACAGGGATTATGTCAGGACTTTTTTTGCATATCTATGGTGGCAGATATCACCACAATTATGCAAGGATCTCTTTTTTGCTTATCAGGTTTCATTAGTGAGTATGTATTGAACATGTGGCCCAACATAACTCTTTAACTTCCTATGTGGCCAAGAATCCAAAAGTTTGGACACACCGGGCATGGAGGTCAGGAATGTTGGAACTTTCCAGATAGGCTGATATTTACCATGATCATCATAAATAACTGCAGCTATGGAGTTCACTACTAGACACAGTACCTAACCAGATGTCAAGAGAGGACCTTCAGTGAGATACCTACCTTCCCAAACAACTCTATTCTACAGAAAGAAGTAAAACCTCACAAAAAGTAGAACAGAGAATTGTGTGACATACCTGTCAGTTCTGTGAAATCACTGTCTGATCTTTGGGCTCAGGTTCTTGGTCTACAACATCACAGGGCAGTATTAGTTGTAAACCACACTCTCTCATTTGTTTACAAATCCATGACTTGAGAAGGAAAGGAAGTGTTGTTGAATTCCTTGGCTACAGATACAAAAAACTTTAGGAAGCAGGAATCGAGTGTTGAGAGAACCCCACTCTTTTACTCACTGTAAAATGCCCACAGTATATCTTGACGCAAATCAGGCTTTTCATATGAACACTAAAAACTCCAGAGTATAACCTCCACCTCTTCTCTTGGGATCCTTCAGTCGGGGCCAATATTCCCTTGCCTCAGTTAGTTCGAGGCCCAGGACCAGGCATCTTTGTACAACCCCTACTGATCAGATCAATTGGCAAAATCCTAATGAACCAACCCCAAACACACTTGTCCTAACTCATCCCCCCAGCCTGGGGGCCATAATAAATCTCCTCCTTTATGTAGTTACATATTCCATTTACCTACTGACCTCTCGTCATACTTTTGCTCTTGAAAACTGTCTCTGGCGAATTTTCTGTCTTTCTTTCTTCATTTTATAATTTTTCCTGAAACAGTCTCTCACTCTTTTCCCCAGGCTAGATTGTCATGGCCACAGCCTAGCACACAAGGACATTCAACTCTTGGCTTGATGGGATTCTCCTGCCTCAGCCTTTGGATTATCTGAAATAAAAGGCAAGGGCCACAATGCTCAACTACCTTTTCTATTTGAGTAGAAACTGGGTGGGATATCAGGGCTGAGGGTGTATTGCTGTTGTTCAGCCTTGTCTCCAACACTTGAGAGCAGATGATCAGCCTACCTTGGCCTCCTAGAGCATTCAAATGTTGTAGTCATTCATGACAAAAGTCATTGAGCTCTACTGAAGAAATGACCTTATCAGGGGCTTTTAGGAGTGTCTAATCCTCAGGCCCCAGTGACACATACTTATTACATAATGACTTTATTGCATATCTGTATTGGCAGATATCACCACAATTATGCAGGGATCTCTTTTCTGCTTACCAGGTTCCATTAGTGATTGTATATTGAACGTGCAGCCCAACAAAGCTCTTCTACTTCCTATATGGCCAAGAAACCAAAAGTTTGGACACACCTGGGACGGAGGTCAGGAATGTTGGAACTTTCCCAATAGGCTGAACTTTCCCATGATAATCACAAATAAATGCAGGTATTGAGTACTCTGATGGACACATTGCCTAATCAGGTTTTGAGAGAGGACCTTCATTGAGACACCTACTGTCTGAAACAAGCCTATTCTATAGAAAGAAGAAAAACCTCATGAAAAGTAGAACTGAGAATTCTGTGACATACCTTTCAGGTATGTCAAATCACTTTCTGATCTTTGGGCTCAGGGTCATGGTCTATAACATTCCCAGGCAGCACTGGGTATAAACCACACTCTTCCATTTGCTTACAAATCCATGATGTGAAAAGAAAAAGAAGAATTGTTGAATTCCTTGGCCATAGATAAAAAGAAACTTTAGGAAGCAAGAATTGAGTGTGGAGAAAAGAATCCCACTCTATTGTAACATTTTTGAACCCAACCACCAACCCGGGCAGACACTAAACTTGCTTAGCAGGAATAAGGTTAAATTTAAAGATGGTAAACCAGGGCAACTCCCATTTTGATATCATCCATGGTGACCATGTAGTGACTTCATTTTGTAATGTCCTAGGATCCGAGCTTCTGGTCAAAGATACTAACTGGCCTTCTCTGCTCACTTCAGCTGGTGTCCTTCAAGTGTTTGAACCAGGATGCTTCTTAGACCTCCATCCATAGACAGAGGAAATCTGTCTCCCATTTTTGTCTTATTGATTACATTGACGGTTGAGATTCCCGGCAATTGGCTGACCCAAGAGTTGACATTTTGTACAGAACAGTGCCTCAAGCTGCATCACAGCTGAAAAAACTGCATGCATGGAGTCACTTAAATAGGATGCTATTTGTTCTTTTTGGTTGTTGTTTTTGAGGCAGAATTTCACTTTGTAACCCTTGATAGAATTCTGTGGCATCACAGCTCAGAGCAACCTCCAATTCCTGTGGTTAGGTTATTCTTTTGCCTCACCCTACACAGTAGCTTGAACCACAGGCACCCATCACAACGCCTGGCTGTTTTTTGTTGCAGTTTGGCCGGGGCTGGGTTCTCACTCACCACCCTTATGGTGAGCCACCACTCCAGACATTGAAGTTGGAATATTTTTTAGGCTACATTTTGTGGCCAGAAGTGGGCCTTCATACCTGTTATCTTGGCACTTTGGGAAGTCCAGTCAGATGGATTATCTGAGCTTCTGAATTGGAGACCAGCCTGAGCACTAGTGAGATCCCCATCTCTGAAGATAAAAAAAATAGCCAGATGTTATGTAGGGCCTGGAGTCCAGGCTGAGGGAATAGGTTCACTTGATGACAACATGAGAAATTTCCTGTGAGCTATGATATTTTGGCACTCTATTTATGACAACAAAATGAGAATCTTTTTCAATACATAAATGGAGAAAAACATCGGTAGGGAACGTACCCCTCATTTTACTTTTGACCTCAGATCTATCTTTGAAATTTTCCCCTAGATTAGATGTCAACTATAGACATTATTCTCTCATACAAAAATTGTTTTCCTACAACCTCTATTAATCAAGCCTTTGGATGTTATGTAACTGTGACCATTTTTAAAAAATTGTCTTTATTATTAAATCATAGCTGTGTACAATAGTGCAATCCAGGGGTACAATGTGCTGGTTTCATATACAATCTTAACTATTTCCATAAAACTGATTAACATAGCCTTCCTGGCATTTTCTCAGTTATTATATGAAGACATTTGTATTCTGCATTTAGTAAGTTTTGCCTGTACCCTTCTAAGATGCACCATAGGTGTGGCCCCACCAATTACCCTCCCTCCACCCCAACCTCCCCGCAGACCCTTTGATATGCTAGATTCTTGTAGTCACTGGAAAATTCCCACCCAGTGAATTCTTGACCCCAATCAGGCTTTTCAAATGCATACTAAAAAATTCAGAGTATACCTTCCACCTCTTCCCTTGGGATGCTTCAATCTGGGCCAATATTTACTTACCCCACACAGTCCAAAGCCAGAGACCAGACATTTCTGTACAACCCCTACCCATGAGATCAACTTGTAATATCCTACCAAACCACTCCCCAAACCCTCTTTTCCTTTCTCATTGTTACCCTCCTACCTCGGGGGCCAAAATAATTATCCACCTTTATGTACTCCCATTCTCCATCTACCTACTGACCTCTCCTCTTACTTCAGCTCTTCGAAATTATGCCTAGCAAATTTTCTTTTTCTTTCTTTCTTTCTTTCTTTCTTTCTTTCTTTCTGTCTTTCTTTCTTTCTTTCTTTCTTTCTCTCTCTCTCTCTCTCTCTCTCTCTCTCTCTCTCTCTCTCTCTCTCTCTCTCTATCTCTCTCTCTTTCATTATTTTTCATGAGACAAACTCTCACTTTGTTGCCAGACTAGAGTGTCATGGCATCAGCCTAGTGCACAGTAACATCCAACTATTGGGTTGAAGGGATCCAACTCCCTTAACCTCTGAAGCATCTGGAACTAAGGGCAAGGGCCACAACCATTGACAACCTTCTCTATTTTACTACAAATCAGGTGGGTGATCGGTGCTGAGGGTATCTTGCTGTTGCTCAGCATTTTCTCCAACCCCTGAGCTCAGGGGATCAGCCCACCTTGGCCTCCCAGGGAAACAAAATACTGTAGTCATGCATGGCAAAAGTCATTAAGCTCTACTTAAAAAATGACTTTATCAGGGGCTGTGAGGAGTGTCCAATCCTCAGGCTATGGTGACACATAGAGATTATGTCAGAACTGTTTTGCATATCTGTGGTGGCAGATATCACCACAATTGTTCACACATCTCTTTTTTGATTAACACATTTTATTAGAGATTGTGTATTGAACATGTGGACCAAAATAACTCTAGTACTGCCAATATGGGCAAGAACCCAAAAGTTTGGACACACACAGGCCAGGAGATCAAGAATGTAGGAACTTTCCAAATAGACTGATATTTCCCATGATCATCATAAATAACTGCAGGTATGGAGAACAATACTAGACACAGCGACTAACCAGATTTCGAGAGAGCACTTTCAGTAGGACACCTACCATCTGAAACAAGCCTATTCTGGAGAAAGAAGTAAAATCTCATGAAAATTAGAACTCAGAACTATGTGACATACTTGTCAGGTCTATGAAATCACTGTCTTATCATTGGGCTCAAGTTCTTGGTCAATAACATCCCAGGGAAACACTAGGTATAAACCATACTCTTCCAATTGTTTAAAAATTCATGATGTGAAAATGAAAGGAAAGGTTGTTGAATCTCTAAGCCATATATACCAACAAACATTAGGAAGCAGGAATTGAGTGTGGATAAAAGAACCCCACAGTTTTGTGACAATTTGAACCATACCACAAACCCCAACAGCCACTGAACATGCTTAGCAGGAATAAGGTTCAGCTTAAAGATGGTAACCCAGGGCAACACCCATTGTGATATCGTCCACAGTGACGATGTAAGAACTTCATTCTGTAGTGTCCTGGGATCTAGTATTCTGGTCAAATATACTAAGTAGCCTTTTCAGCTCACTTCAGCTGGTGGCCCTCAAGTGTTTGATCCATGACATTTCTTAGCCCTCTATCCACTAACAGAGCAGTGATCTCCAATTCGTGCCTTATTGATTCTATTGATGGTTGAGATTTCTGGCACTAGGCTGACAAAACAGTTGAGTTTTATTTTTTGTTTGTTTGTTTGTTTTTTGATGGTTAGGGATTGATTGAGGGTACAAGAAACCAGGTTACACTGATTGCATTTGTTAGGTAAAGTCCCTCTTACAATGGTGTTTTGCCCCCAAAAGGTGTGGCACACACCAAGACCCCAACCCCCTTGCTCCTTCCCTCTCTCTGCTGTTCCTTTCCCCACCCCTCCCTCATTCTTTCTCGCTCTTCTCTCCCTTTCCCCCACCCCCACCGTGCCATTAATTGTCATTAATTGTCCTCATATCAAAATTGAGTATATAGGATTCAGGCTTCTCCATTCTTGTGATGCTTTACTAAGAATAATGTGTTCCACTTCCATCCAGGTTAATACAAAGGCTGTAAAGTCTCCTTTTTAAAAGGCTGAATAGTATTCAATAGTGTACATATACCACAGCTTGTTAATCCATTCCTGGGTTGGTGGGCATTTAGGCTGTTTCCACATTTTGGAGATTGTAAATTGAGCTGCAATAAACAGTCTAGTGCAAGTGTCCTTATGATAAAAGGAATTTTCCTACTTGGTAGATGCCCAGTAATGGGATTGCAGGATCAAATAGGAGGTCTAGCTTGAGTTCTTTGAGAGTTCTCCATACTTCCTTCCAAAAAGGTTGTATTAATTTGCAGTCCCTCCAGCAGTGTAAAAGTGTTCCATTCTCTCCACATCCATGCCAGCATCTGCAGTTTTGAGATTCTGTGATAAGCCATTCTTACCGGGGTTAGATGGTATCTCAGGGTGGTTTTGATTTGCATTTCTCTAATAATTAGGGATGATTAACATTTTTTTCATATGTTTGTTAGCCATTTGTCTGTCTTCCTTAGAGAAGGTTCTATTCATGTCTCTTGCCAATTGATACATGTTGTTTGCTTTTATCATGTGGATTAATTTTGAGTTCTCATGTGATTTTCTCATTTATTGTGTGAAAACATTTGTGTCCTGCATTTAGTAGGTTTCACCTGTCGCTTCTAAGATGCACCATAAGTGTGATCCCACCATTTACCCCCTCTCCACACACCCTCCTCCTCCCCTTCCATCCTTTACCCCTTTCCCCATCTTCTTGTACTATATTTGGGTGATAGCCTCCATATGAAAGCTATAAATTAGCTTCATAGTAGGGATGCATATATTGGATACATTTTCTTCCATTCTTGAGATACTTTGCTAAGAAGAATGTGGTCCAGCTCTATCCATGTAAACATGAAAGAGGTAAAGTCACCATCTTTCTTTAAGGCTGCATAATATTCCATGGTAAACATGTATCACAATTTATTAATCCATTCGTGGATTTCTGTGTGTGGCCCGTGATAGTGTTTCATGGCCTCAGCCTAGATCATATCAACCTTAAACATGAGGATTCAGGCTATCCTCATGCCTGAGATTCTCATGTGACTAGGACTACAGGTGCTTTACAAAATGCCTAGATAATTTTTCACTTTTTAGTAGAGACAGTGTCTGACACTTGCTCAGTCGATTCTCAGCATCCACTTGTTCAAGAAGTCCACTCACCTCAGCCTGCCAGAGGGTTAGAATTATAGGTGTGAGCCACTAAGTTTGTGACATTTTCTCTTTCTTTGTTTCCCTCTGTCCCTCACTTTGCCCCTTCCTCACTTTATCCTTTCATCTTCCAATTATCTCTCTCTCATTCGCTTGCTCTCTCCATTCCTTTCTTTCCTTCATCTTTTTCTTCTTCTATCTCTCTCTTCTATGCCTTAAGGGAAACTTCTCTAGTAACAAACAAACAAATTATACAAGTGTTCCCTGAATGTGTAGTCTTTAACTCTGTGCTTAAATTTGGTGAATTATGGATTGTGAGAATTATATCTGAATAGAGTTTTTTTTTTTTTTGTAATCTACAGGCTGTTATATGTGAGGAAAATAGTGGAAAACCTTCACCAATACATAAGCCTGAATGAGGACTATAGCTCACACCTGTAACGCTAGCAATTTCAGAGGCCGAGGCAGAAAGACCACTGGAAGCTTAGAAGTTTCAGGCAGATTGAGCAACATACTATGACCATACTTGTCCAAAAAATAATTGCAAAACTTCCCCAGCAGTGGTGACATGGGCTTGTACTCTCAGCTGTTGAGAAGGATAAATTCAGGAGGATCACTTTATGGTAGTAGCTTGAATTTCTTTGAGCTATGATGGTAACAATGTATTTTTCTGGAGCAAATGTGGAAACGCAGTATCCAATCAATAAGAGATATACTACATAGGTTTAGGAAATATCCGGTAGCATACAAAATATTTTATACATGCTCAAAAGGCTCACAGCACAAGAAGTACCTAGGTCATGAGAGTACTTGAGAGACATTCAATCCTATCTCCCTGATTACACACAGGTTACCATTAATTGACATGGAAGGCACATTGTTACATTCTACTGAAGCTGTTATTTTCTTTTTCCTTGAGACAGAGTCTGACCCACTCCCCCTGGGTAGAGTTCCCTGGCATCATCATAGCTAACTGCAATCTCCAACTTCTGGACTCAACAGATCTTATTGCCTCAGCCTCCTGTGAATCTGGAGTCCAGGTGCTCCCCCACAGTGCCTAGTTAATTGGGACCACCTGATTCTGCCCCCAGAGTGTTAGGATTACGGGTGTGAACCACCACTGCAAGACATTGAAGTTTGGATATTTTTCAAACTATTGTTGGTGTCCAGCAGTGGTGCTTCATGTCTTTCATCTTGCACTTTGGGAGCCCCAGTCATTTGGATTGTCTGAGATTCTGATTTGGAGACCACACTGAGCATGAGTGTGAGCCCCATCCGTGAAGAATAAAAAATCTCCGGATGTTGTGCAAGCACCTGGACTAGCAGCTCAGAGAATAAGTTCACTTGATGACAACACTTGAAGATTGCTGTGAGCTATGATACCTGTGCACTCTATGGAGGGAAAAAAAAAACTAGACTGTCTCAATACATAAATGGAGAAAAACATTGGTAGGGGAATTACTCCACATTTTTACTTTTTGCCATGATTGTATCTTTGAAATTTTACCCCTGGATTAGATGTCAACTAGCAAAATTATTCTCTCATAGGGAAATTGCATTCCAGAAACCTGTATTAGTTAAGCCTTTGGATTTTATGTAACTGTGATTCTTTGATATACAGTGGATGGACTCAAATCAGGCTTTTCAAATGTACACTAAACAATCTAGAGTATAACATTCACTTCTTTTGTTGAGCTCCTTCTTTGTGGTCCAATATTCCCTTGCCCAATTCAGTCAGAGGCCAAGGACCAGACATCTCTGGACAGCCCCTACCCATCAGATCAACTGGCAATATCCTAAAATCAAATCCCAAACATATTTGTCCTGACTTATTGTTCCACCCCACAAAGGCCACAATAAATCCCCTTTCTTTAGTCCCCTAGTCCATCTGCCTACTGACCTGTACTTGTACTTTACTTCTTGGAAACTGTGTCTAGCATATTTTCTTATTTCTTTTGGTCTTTTATTATTTTGCAAGAGATGAATTATAACTGTTGCCCAGGCTAGAGTGTCAGGGCCTCATCCTAGCACACAGCAACATCCAACTCTTGGGTTGAAAGAATCCTCTTGTCTCAGCCTCTGGAGTAGCTGGAACTACAGTAAAGTGCCACAAGGCTTGGCTACCTTTTTTATTTCAGTAGAAACTGGGTGGGAGATTGGTGCTGAGTGTGTGTTCCACTTGCTCAGCCTTGCCTCCAAAACCTGAGCTCAGGGAATAAGTGTATGTTGGCCTCCCAGAATATCCAAACATTATATTCATGCGTGGGAATAGTCATTGAGCTCTCCTTAAGAAATAACCTTATCGACACACGAATGGCTTAATAAACTGTGGTACATGTATACCATGGAATATTACACAGCCATAAAGAAAGATGGTGACTTTTCCTCTTTCATATTTACAAGGTTATCTAATTTTTAAATTCAAGGGGTAGAACTTTGAATATTTTGTGACTTTTAGTATTTCATACTATGTTAGTAAAGTATGTTTGTTTCTGACTTCCAGTTATAACCAGAAATAGCAGTGTTGAGCTTGTCTTAGACCTTCTGTTTTTAATTTTTCATTTCTTCTTCTCTGAATATAAAATATTCATGTAAAATTTCTATTTTGTATGGAACACTGAGTCTTTTAAAAACTCATTACATTTTTTTCAGTAATTAATGAGAGAGTTACTGTGTTGATATGACATTGGAGATATTCTAGGGGTTTCATTAATTACATGTTAATGTGATTTTCCTTTGGTGTTTTTCATAATTCACTAGTTTTAATTTGAACTTTTGGTAGTTGGGTTTGTTGGGTTGATTGGTATTAGGTTTAAACATTGAATGTTGATATTTCAGCATTACTTTAGTTCAGTGGTTCTCAACCAGGGACAATTTCACCCTCTAGGAAACATAGGACAATGTCTGGAGACATTTTTTTCTTGTCATAACTTGGGGGAAGGGGTGCTGCTGGCCTTGGTGAGTAGTGGCCAGGGATGCTGCTAAACATCCTACAATATGTAGGTCTTCCCCACCACAACATCCTACAATACACAGGTCTATCCTACCCCACCAGGCATTTTCTGGCCTAAAACGTAAGTAGTGCTGAGATTGAAAAACTCTGAGCTAGTTCAATTCCTTCATGGGAAACTGAGGCCCACAAATGTACAGTGGTTTGCTATTACTTATTTTAAGTAGTATAGATACTGTGTTTTCTCCATTTGTGAATAGAATATTGTCATTATCATCAGATACTGATCAGATACAGTGAAGTTCACATGCATCTTCTTTGTTACCTCCAAAGAAGATGAGCATTATTCCCCATTTTATAGGACATTGAGACATACAGGGGTTCATCCATTAATTAATATAATCAGAAAACATTGAGAGTTACCAGGCCTTTTTTTTTAAGTAGGAAATACAATGATGAAAAAAACTGATGGGCATTGTAGAGGTTATATTGAGGAAAATACTTCAAACATAACTGGATAAGCATTATTAATTATGGCACATGATAAAGGAAGAAAAGAGGATGAGATAAGAGATTGAGAATGTTTTCATTGATATTCTGACATTTAAGCTGAAACCCAGCAAAGAAGCCAAAGAAATTATTGTGAAAATATAGGGAGCTATTTCAGGTAGAGGGAGCGTTGTATGCAGGCTGAAGCAGGAAAGAGTTTGATGTCTTTTGAGAAAATGAGAGCAAAGTATTGTGGTTGGAGAAAAGTTAATGAGATTAGAGATGTGTGTTTGGGGTTAGTTAGACAGGGCAAGTCTTTCTGGGCTGTGTTAAGAACTTTGATTTTATACTGTTTGCAATGACAAGCTATTAAAGGGTTTAGAGCAGGGAAGGGACATGATCGTATCTGCACTTTTAAACACTACTACTATTGCCTGTACAATGAATTGGAATAATAAAGCAAGAGTAGAATGCAGGAACCCTTTGGTAAGCTGTTGCAGCCATTCAGGTGAAAGAATAAGATAATTTTAAGACATTTTCATTTTTGGTTTGGAATTAGAAATTACCAGATTTGCTAAGGAATAGGAATGTGGAGATGGTGACAGAACGTGAGAAACCAGGATGACTTCTGAGTTTCTGGCTTGGATAATTGGGAGAAATTATTGAGATGGGAAAGATTAGGGGAGAAATACTTTAGGAGATTGGAGTGAAAGGGACTTGCTGGTTTGGTGTTAGACACACAGGAAGTGTTTGACTTCACTTAAGCTGCAGTGTAATTTCTTTTGTGCATGTCCATCATCAGGGGAAATGGTGAAAAGTTGATAACTTCCTAGAGAGGTTAAGTTATGTAAGACAGCATGGGGTACAGACATACCTCATTTTATTATGTTTCATTTTATTCCACTTCTTAGATATTGTATGTTTTGCAAATTGAAGGCTTGTGGCAACCCTGCTCAAATGAGTCATCAGTACCATTTTTCCAACAACATTAACTCACTTTGTGTCTCTGTCACATTTTGGTAACTGTCAGCAATATTTCAAACTTTTTCATTGTTGTTATATCATGGTGATCTGGGATCAGTGATCTTTGGTGTTACCAATTTAATTGTTTTGGAAAGCCACAAATTGCACCCAAATAAGAAGGCAAAATTAAACAGCAAATGTTGTGTGCTCTTACCAACCAGCTGTTTCCCCAGAAGAGTCGTACATCTCACTTCAAATGAAAAGCTAGAGATGATTAAGTTTAGTGAGGAAGGTGTGTTCAAAACCAAAATAGGCCAGAAGCTACATCTCTTGTGCCAAACACTTAGCCAAGTTGTGAATGCAAAGGCAAATTAGTGAGGGAAATTAAAAACACTATTCTAGTAATGCACAAATGAAAGAAAATGAAATAGCCTCATTGCTAATATGGACAAACTTTTAGTGGTCTGGATAGAATATTAAACCAACCACAGCATTCCCTCAATCCAAAACCCTAACTTTCTTCACTTCTATGAAGACTAGGAGCGGTGAGGTAGCTGAAGCTAGCAGAGGATGATTTGAGATACAAGGAAAAAAGCATCTCCATAAATTGGCATAGAAGTGCAAAGTGCTGATGTAGAAACTACAGCAAGTTACCCAAAAGATCTAGCTAAGATAATGAAGGTACCTACACTAAACAACAGCTTTTTAATGTTAACAAAACAGCCTACTATTGGAAGAAGATGCCACCTAGGACATTGATAGCTACAGAGAACTCAGTGGCTGGCTTCAAAACTGCAAAGGCCAGGCTGACTCTCCTGTTAGGGGCTAATGCTGCTGGTAACTTTAAGTTGAAGCCAATTCCCATATTTAACATTCTAAAGATCTTAGGGCTCTTAAGAATTATGCTAAATCTACTCTGCTTGTACTGTGTAAACGGAATAACAAAGCTTGGAAGACAGTATATCTACTTACAACATGGTCTGATGAATAATCTCAGCCCAATGTTATTATCTGCTGCTCAAAAAACCAAAACAGACTCCTTTCAAAATATTACTGTTCATTGATAATGCACCTGGTCACCCAAGAGCTCTGATGGAAATGTACCAGGAGATTAATGTGTTTGTATGCCGGCTAACATAGCATCCATCCTGCTGCCCATGGATCAAAGAGTCATTTCAAGTTTCAAGTCTTACTATTTAAGGAATGCATTTTGTAATGCTATAGCTGCCATTGACAGTGATTCCTCTGAATGGATCAGGGCAAAGTAAATTGGAAACCTTCTGGAAAGAATTGACCATTCTAGATGCCATTAAGAACATCGTGATTGATGAGAGGAGGTCAAAATATCAACAGTAACAGGAGTTTGGAAGAAGTTGATTCTAACTATCCTGGATGACTTTGAGGGCTGTGAAACTTCAGTGGAGGATGTATCTGTAGACATGATGGAAATTACAAGAGAATTAGAATTAGAGCCTGAAAATGTGCTTGTATTGTTGTGATCTCATGATAAAACATGAATGGATGAGGAGTTGCTATGTATGGATGAGCAAAGAAAGTGGTTTCTTGAGATGAACCTATTCCTGGAAGGTACTGAGGACATTGTTGAAATGACAAAATTTTAGAATATTGCATAAACTTAGTTGATGAACCAGCAGGTGGTCTTGAGAGGATTTTGACTCTAATTTTGGAAGTTCTACTGTGGATAAAATTCTGTCAAATAACATCACATGCTACACAGATCTTTTGTGAAAGGAGGAGTAAGTTGATGGAGCAAACTTTATTGTTGTCTTATCCTCACAAATTGCCACAGCTGCCCCCACCTTCAGCAACCCCCACTCTGATGAATCAGCAGCCATCAACAGCAAGGCAGGACCTTCCACTAGCAAAAAGATTACAACTCACTAAAGGCTCAAACGATCATTAGTTTTTTTTTGTTTGTTTGTTTTTTAGCAATAAACTATTTTTTCATTAAGGTATGTACATTTGTTTTTAGGCATAATGCTATGGAGCACTTAATAGACTGTAGTATAGTGCACATATAACTTTTATATGCATTGGAAAACAAAAAATTTGTGTGATTTGCTCCACCTTGATACTCTTTTGCAGTGGTCTGGAAGCAAACTCAGTATCTCAAAGGTGAACCTGCGCGGAGAAGAATGCTAGGTTGGGTTTCAGAAGTCCCAGGTTCCAACACCGGTTCTGTCTCTTCTTGGTTTGTGTGATTGATTGCAGCCAACATCTCGGGATGATTTCCTCCTCTGTAAAATGGGGAGCATGTTGGATTTGGTGTTCCTTCAAGTCTCTTTCAGTAATACTCGGTGCCTCTGAATTTAAATTATCTCCTTAGCTTTCTCTCACTACTCTGCCTGAGATTTTATACGACTCCCTGGCTAGTATCTTTTTTTACAGTTTTTCCTTCACGCATGAAACCTACAGCCAGAGATTTGGGGCCTTGTTTGTGCCTTTTTTCTGTACCTCAATGGGCTTATAGTTAGAAAATTTTTAGATTTTTCTACTGATGCATTATTTCTGGTACCAAAAACAACTAACATAGTCCTTTTGTGCTGCTATAACAGAACACCTGAGGCTGGGTAATTTATAAAGAACAGAGGTATATTTCTCATACATCTGGAGACTGGGAAGTCCAAGGTCAAGGGGCCCACACTTAGTGATGGCTTCTTGCTGTGTCATCCCTGGTGGAAGGGCAAGAGAGTACACGAGCGAGAGAGGGAGAGGGGTCAAATTCAAAACTTTTGATCAGGACCTTACTCCTATAATAACTAACCCACTTCAATAACAGGATTAACTAATTCATGAGGGCAGAGTCTTCATGACCTACTCACCTCTTAAAGGTCCCAACACTGTTGCATTGATAATTAAGTTCCTAAGATATGAATTTGGGGGGACACATTCAAACCATAGTAACTAACAAGTAATCATCTTTTGTTGCCCTAATACAGTGGTTCTCAACCTTCCTAATGCCTTCCTAATGCCGTTAATACAGTTCCTCGTGTTGTATTATTTTCGTTGCTATTTTATAAATGTAATTTTGCTACTATTATGAATCGTAACGTAAATATCTGATATGCAGGATGTATTTTCATTGTTACAAAGGGGTCGCGACCTACAGGTTGAGGACCGCTGCCCTAATAAGTATAAAAATATTCCAAGTATTGGGTATCTATTTTTAATATTTAAAAAAACATTTACCTGTAAAAGGTCTTCTATTCTGTGCCCTATAAACATTTACCTCTTAGGCTGTCCTGAATATGCCTTGGCTCTTCAAAGATTCAGCAAAGCTGGCTGGGCATTGTGGCTGCTCCTATAGTCTCAGCTACTGGGCTGGCTGAGGCAGGAGGATTTCTTGAACCCAGGAGTTTGAGGTTGCTGTGAGCTGTGATGATGACACCATGGCATTCTACCCAGGGTGACAGAGTGAGACTCTCTCTCAAAATAAATAAATCAAATAAATAATAAAGTTGGGGGTTTTTTTGTTTGTTTGTTTTTTTGTAGAGACAGAGTCTCACTTTATGGCCCTGGGTAGAGGGCTGTGGCGTCACACAGCTCACAGCAACGTCCAACTCCTGGGCTTAGGCGATTCTTTTGCCTCAGCCTCCCCAGTAGCTGGGACTACAGGCACCCGCCACAATGCCCGGCTATTCTCTTGTTGCAGTTTGGCCGGGGCCATGTTTGAACCAGCCACCCTCGGTATATGGGGCCAGTGCCCTACTGACTGAGCCACAGGTGCCGCCCCATAAATAATAAAGTTTTTAAAAAAGGTTTAATAAAGCTCACGCTGTGCAGAGAAGAATGGTAGAAGCAGGAACTGTTTCCTGGAGAGAAGCGCCTAGTGCAGAGCTAGTTCCCATTTAGGGAAATGCGGAGGAATCCATAGTTTTAGCTCTTCCAGGGCAGGCACTAAAGTACTGCGTGAGAATTAAGTACACACATCAATCAAGCTGGTAAGTCTTATCCCCAGTTAATATATACTATAATAAAATATTAACAAAGCTAAATCAAATGAGTTTTTAGTTTAGCTGTGTAAGTGGAAAGCAATTTTGAGGTCTGTTGCATAAAGAATTTCAGTTCCGTGGTGGACTAGCAAATAAATGGGCTTGAGAGTGGGGTGGCGGGAGGGCAGACAGAGAAATCCCATCAGCTAATTGCTGTCAGCTGTGGTTCTTTAAGACCAGCAGCATGGCTTTGCCTTGTTTCCTAACAGTTGGATTTCAAGATCTGCTTTATGAAATGAATTTGTGTTAATATTAGGGAGTAAATTTGAAGGATCTGTCCTGTGCTGTGAGTAATATGTAGTAACTAACATTAAGGCTGTGTGGTAGTTCAGTATTGGTTTTTTTGTAATAAAATAATCATAAATGTCTAAATCTTCTATCTCCTACAGGAAAGCATTTCCATACCCACTGACAGGAGTAATTTAGCAGTTTCATAGTTGAGCACTTAATTACTCATAACTGTGAAGGGTAAGATGTGATGAATTCTTCCTCGATGGACATACTAAATATTTTAACCAAGTAGATGATGTAAAGTAAATTAAAGTAGTGAGGTTACTTTTACATTGGTTAAAAGCAGGTTAAAATACACATCGTGTTCCACATGCCATTAGACATTTGTGTGAGTACTTCTGCCATGTAACTAGAGGGTTGCATCATTGTGATGTTGACAGATGTTTAGGTGTGGGTAGGGGGAGGTGGATATCATTTGTGAAGATTTTTTAATTTTTTTTTTTTATTAAATCATAGCTGTGTACAATAATGCAATCATGGGGTACAATGTACTGGTTTTATATACAATTTGAAATATTTTCATCGAACTGGTTAACATAGCCTTCATGGCATTTTGTTAGTTATTGTGTTCAGACATTTAGTAAGTTTCACTTGTACCCTTATAAGATGCACCGTAGGGACAGTTACCCTCCCTCCACCTGTCCTCCCCCCTCTCCTCCCCTCCCTTGCCCCTTTTCCTATATTCTTGTGCTGTAATTGGGTTATAGCTTTCGTATGAAAGCCATAAATTAGTTTCATAATAGAACTGCCATTCGATCCTATAATTCCTCTACTAGGTATATATCCAGAAGACCAAAAATCACATTATAACAAAGTATCAGAATGTTTATTGCAGCCCAATTCATAATTGCTAAGTCATGGAAAAAGCCCAAGTGCCTATCGACCCACAAATGAATTAATGTGGTATATGTACACCATGGAATATTATGCAGCCTTAAAGAATGATGGACAATTTGTTTTGTTTTTTTGCCTGCCACTAATGAGGATCCTTCTCTGTATAGCGTTTACTTCTCAAACTAATGGGAAAACTCTTTATTCCCTTTCGTTTGGTGTAAGAGTGTTGTTTGTCCCGCATCAGGACAAAGGAGGGGACTTGACACTGAAAGCTGTCCTTAACCGTGGGTAGTCTGTTCTTCTGGGAAGATGGTCTGATTTGTAAGGTAATGTCAAAAGAGAGAGAATAGGGAGGTAAAAATATAAACAGAAACTCTTTGTAAAACACTCTATTAAATTTCTGGATTAAAAAGGAACTTCTGTCTTAGAGTAGAGGAAACAGGAATTTGAACATTTTAGGAGTTAACATGTCATTGCAGCGACTATTGTGTAGTACTGTAAAAGGCTCAAGAGCCTCCTGCCTACCATTAGGGAAGGTTGAAACAACTTGTCTCATTAAGTTAAGCTTCTTCCCTTGAGTGTCTTATTTAGCATTAGTTCTCTTAATTCTCTTTCCCTGGTGATTTGGGTAAAATGAAACCACTAAAGGTAAAAGGTTGACGCAATCCCAAATTTAATAATCTATCACCTTACTTTAGTGTATCTGAGTGTAATTCCCTGCAGTTCTTTGTGAATTCATTAGAAGACAGCAAGTCATTAAAAGTTAATAAGAAACTATTTGTTTCTGTGCATGTGAATAAAACCTCTTTGAAAGCCTGACATTCTCTCCCCATCATAAAAACCTCGCTTTTAGCCAATATTCATTTTCTCTGTCTCTCTAGGTTACTTCTGGATGGGGCACCTCTGATAGCAATCCACAAAGCCAGGTATTACAAGAGGAAAGATGGCTTAGCCCTGGGGCCTGGGCCATTTGTGACTGCTTTAGAGTATGCCACAGACACCAAGGCCACAGTAGTAGGAAAGCCAGAGAAGATGTTCTTTTTGGAAGCATTGCGGGGTACTGGCTGTGAACCTGAGGAGGCTGTCATGATAGGAGATGTAAGTAGAAGAGCCCCGGAGGTGCTGTGGACTCACCTGTCATGAAGGGAGAAATGCTTTAGGGAGGTAGACCTTCTGTTACTGATGGTAGGTGGTATAAACAGCTGCCTATAAAATAGGCTTCTTCATAGATGTTAGTGATATTTTTCTAAAGATCTGAAATTTTTATTATTTCTGACGTTTCTCCCTAGTGTAATGGGATATATATAAAATACAGAGAGATATAAAATTCAAAAAACCATTCTATTAGAAGTCAATTAAATCCTTTATGTGTCTTTTGGAGGAAAACCCCAACACAATTTTTTTGAATGCTACTAATTAGGAGAACAACCTATACCTAAAGAATTCTACCATCAGCTCGGCACCCATAGCACAGTGGTTACGGTGCCAGCCACATACACTGACTGTGGTGGGTTCGAACCCAGCCCAGGCCAGCTAATCAACTGCAACATAAAAGCCGGGCGTGCGTTGTGGTGGGCACCTGTAGTCCCAGCTACTTGGGAGGCTGAGGCAAGAGAATCACTTAAGCCCAAGAGTTGGAGGTTGCTATACGCTGTGATAGCACGGCACTCTGCTAAGGGCTACATAATGAGCCTCTGTCTCAAAAAAAAAAGAAAGAATTTTACCATCATTGATTTTTTTTTTTCTTGGCATATGCTTTAAAGAAGAACCCCAAACAGCGGGCCACAGATAGCTAAAGTTGTTGATCATCACAGCTCTTAGAGTGACAGGGCTGAGCCTGGTTATTATTAGAGGCCCTGGCTGGTCACGTGGCCATGGGCACCTTGTTAGCTTATCCTGGTATACCGGGCAAACATTATTTCATGTGTGTCATGATGGGGAAGGAGCTGGCAAGCACACTGCCTCATGGTAAGTTGGTGACAGGGATTATATTCAGTTTTTAAATAATGACATGTCAAGTTGGGAGGGACCATCATGACTGTTCTAAACCTCTTCATTTTATAGCCTGGGAAACTGAAGTCCAAAGAGGTCAGTTTTCACATCTGAATTCCCACAGCTAATTAGTAGCACAGCTGGAAGTAGATAGAACCCAAGCCTCTGGACTCTGTCCCAGAGGTCTTGTGATGGTGGAAGTGTATCACGGTCTTCCTGATTTCATCTGCTATTGTTATAAACATTCCCCTTAAATCAAATAGGATAAGCATTCCCCTTAAATCAAATAGGATAATCATAGTATTTAAGAAACTGTCTTTTCATTCACACCTGTTCCTCTTAGCAAGCCTTAATCTGCCTTTCCTAGACAAATGTGTTTGAAGGATTGGTTATCTCAGATGGAGACTTGAGAATTCTTTATCCCAGGAGTGCTGGTACTGGGACAGGATGGAAGTGGGAAGGGCATGTGACAGCTGTCCTCAGCTGAATGGGCGATTGTTATCCAGGAGAGTGGAAGCTCTTTCCCTCCTCCTCTTCAACTACTTTTCCCCACCTTCTTTCCTCTTCTCCTTCTCCCCCTCTCTCATTTCTTCATCAGCTGGATAAGTTTAGCTGTAACAGGAAATGTTTAAGTTGGACCTTGAATGAGGGTTCTTACATTCTGAGACTCATTGCCAAGGGCTGTTTTTGAGCAATATTAATGATTTTTGAGGGAAAAAAACCTTTCCTCAGGCATGATTTGAATGAATCCTGCTTATAGACAGAAGGTGGCAGAATTGATTTTCTTGATATTTCTTACAGTCCTTGGATTTTTAATGACCTTGCATTCATCATCACAATCAAGCAAATATATTTATCCCTGTCTTGAATAAGAATTGTATAGAGGAGCTCCCTTTTCAGACTGATCGGTTATTCCCAAGTGTGAAGTGAACATCAGACAGTCGCAAGGTCTTTTCACAGGTACTGATTTGACTTGACGCTAGCTGTTAAGGACAATGGATGGAAAGTAAGGATAATATAGTACATGGGCTAAAAAAAAAAAGCTATCTTCTGAATCTATTTCATTCATTGCAGTTGGATTTCCTTTAAAAGCTGCCAAATAAGTAGAACGCTTTTTTCCATGATCTATTTAAAGAGGAGATAGGTATATGTGTGGCAGAGCATGAAGAACATGACTTTGCTCTGTGTTTGGTTACTAGGATTACAACTCTTTTGTACACCGTCCACCTCTGTTACTTTCTCTTTTTTTTTTGAGACAGAGTCTCACTTTGTCGCCCTTGGTAGAGTGCCGTGGCTTCACAGCTCACAGCAACCTCCAGCTCCTGGGCTTAGGCAATTCTCTTGTCTCAGCCTCCCGAGCAGCTGGGACTACAGGCGCCTGCCACAATGCCCAGCTATTTTTTTGTTGCAGTTCAGCCGGGGTTGGGGTTGAACCCGCCACCCTTGGTATATGGGGCTGCGCCCTACTCACTGAGCCACAGGCACCACCCTCCTTTTTTTTTTTTTTTGTAGAGACAGAGTCTCACTTCATCATCCTCGGTAGAGTGCCCTGGCGTCACACAGCTCACAGCAACCTCCAACTCCTGGGCTTAGGCGATTCTCTTCCCTCAGCCTCCCGAGTAGCTGGGACCACAGGCGCCCGCCACAATGCCCGGCTGTTTTTCTGTTTTTTGCAGTTCGGCCGAGGCTGGGTTTGAACCCACCACCTTCGGTATATGGGGCTGGCGCCCTACTCAATGAGCCATAGGCACCGCCCCCCACCTCTGTTACTTTCTCTTTCCAAATGTGGTATGCTTCCTCAGAGCATTGCATGTGGATCTGCTCTTTTTAACATCTTCCTCAACCATGGGATTATAGTTGGCCATCTAGCCTGGTAAATCAAAATTGGTGAGGTTTGCTGGCTAGCTAACTGAAAACACTGGACTAAATGCTTTCTTACTGCTTTTCTAGGATTGCAGGGATGATGTTGGTGGGGCTCAGAATGCCGGCATGCTGGGCATCTTAGTAAAAACTGGTATGTATCTTCTATATAAGCCTTTTGTAGGCTCGGCGCCTGTAGTTCAAGTGGCTAAAGCACCAGCCAGGTTCGAAGCCAGCCCAGGCCTGCCAAACGACAACTATAACCGAAAAATAGCCAGGAGTTGTGGTGGGCGCCTATAGTCCCAGCTACTTGGGAGGCTGAGGCAAAACAATTGCTTAAGCCCAGGAGTTGGAGGTTGCTGTGAGCAGTGACACCACAGCACTCTACCCAAGGTGACACCTTGAGGCCGCGTCTCAAGAAAACAAACAATAAAGCCTTTTGTAAAAGATGATGGCTCAATACCTAATTGCTTAAAGAAGAATCTTTTCAGAAATGGCAGAGCCCTGGGCACTTTTATTGTTTTTCTGCCACAAAGCAGAAATAAAATAGGTTTAGGATTACAGGGAAAAAGACGGTGAGAGAGGGCCTGGCTGTATAAACCTGATCAGGACTCAGGTTTTTTAACACTTACCCAGAGATAATCATACATAGTTGACAAATAGCATTTATATGATTTCCTGTACATACAATTCACCACACCGGAATGGAGCAAAGGACCATGGATTCTGATGAGCTATAAAAATACCTTTCATTTGTGTGCTGGCTATAAAATGATGAAGTTCATCTCTTTAGGAACAGGCCAGCTGAGTGATCTGATTCTTTGTGTTACTGTTTTTCACTTTTATTTCTTCTTTATTTTTTAAAATAAATTTTCTGTTTTTTTTTTAAGATGAAGTCTTGCTCTTGCTTGGGCTGAACTCCTGAGCTCAACTGATCCATCCATCTCAGCCTCCCAAAGTGCTAGGATTACAGGCGTGAGCCACCATGCGCGGCGGTTTTGCACTTAAAAATATATATACAAAAAACTTTTTTGCTTGTCTTTGCACTTACTGTTTATAGTAATTAAAAGTTTAGGAAGTTATATCCTACACCAAAATTAGGTTTACTCTGTATGGGTCCTCATATAAATTTAGGGAAAAGGAACGATCTTGCTAGGGGGTACTTAGCTAATACAGTATTATGAATACCCTGGACTGGATAAGTGTCATGGTCCTGATCACAGCTCTGCATTGACTAGCTGTGCAAGACTCTGGTCGAGACTCTTCCCCTCTCTAAGCCCTTCAAGAGGGATGGGGTCAGACTGGTCCCATCTGGCCCTCATAATAATTCTTGTGGAGTCCTTTCAAGGTAAGGAAAGAACAAGCATGGGAGCTGTGAGTAGGGTTGACTACTGTTGCATTAGGAACTTACAAGTTTTTTTTTATCTATAATGAAGAGGTCCCTGCCCTTTACCACACCCCCAGGTCACCCTGCTACATTTGGAATAGCACATGACAGCCCGAAATCTTTTCTGAGGATTGTCATTGGGCTCTTACAAATCAAATAGCAGGCAAATAGTTTCATAGATGTCTGTCTCTGTGAGTTCATTTGCCTGGTTTCCTATAATGGTAGTTTCCTATAAATGGTAGTTTAAACAGTAACAGTAATAGGCTGTTCACAAAAGGGAAAATTTAAGCATAAAAGTCACAGTGTTACCATTGGGAAGTTTTTAGAAAAAGTAACTGTGATGTTAAAGAAAGTGTGGTTGTATAAAAGCTATTTTGACTTTAAAAATAGAAATAAGAGGGCGGTGCCTGTGGCTCATCAAGTAGGTTGCCGGCCCCATATACCAAAGGTGGCGGGTTCAAACCCGGCCTCGGCCAAATTGCAAAAACAGAAAAATAGCCGGGCATTGTGGCAGGTGCCTGTAGTCCCAGCTACTCGGAAGGCTGAGGCAAGAGAATCACCTAAGCCCAGGAGTTGGAGGTTGCTGTGAGCTGTGTGACTCCACGGCACTCTAGAGGGCAATAAAGTGAGACTCTGTCTCTACAAAAGAAAAACAGAAAAAAATAGAGATAAGAATATGTAATTGGAGCTATAATTGAATGAGAAGTATGTGGCAAGGTTCCATAGGAACAAAGACTGAAAAAACCGTCTTCTTGTTTTGGGACCTGGAGTGAACCACTGGAGCCTTGCAGATACTGGCTGGAATCTAATTGCTGTAGAATGAAAACAGTGGGTTTTTCTCATTTCTCTGTGAAAGTGATCTTCACCTTGCTTGGACCATTATAATAGTCTTAAGATAGAAGCATAAAATAAAGTCAAGAAAAATAACCACACTCCCCTGTATCTTTATATTCAAATTCTTGCCTTTTGCAGTTTTATTTTCTGGTTATTAAAAAGAACCTCAGGTAACTGTTTTTGCCTGTGTGTATTATTCTCCTGAATGTTATCTTTCCTTGCTAATGTGAGTAAGGATTTACACTGAGCCGTACAGCATGACCTATCCCAGCTCCCCCTGGCTGGTCTCCACTGGCTCCGCCTTCTTTTCTAACTGGCAGTTGGTTATGACCAGCCTACCATGGAGGCATCAGTTTAGTCTTAGAGAAGCCAAGAGCATAATGTAATCACATCCAAAATGTGTAATTAGTAAAGCGGCTAAGTCCAGCTCATGAAGACAGACATATTTGTACTGTTGATCTTTGGTCATGAATATGCCCCTTGTTCTAAAAGTATGCAGCACAGCCAGCTCCGTGGATAAATGGTAACTCGGTGCAGTGCACCACTGCTAGGCTTCCCCATGTCTAAAAGTTACTGTAAATATTTTAATGCATAGTCAACAACAACACTTTTTGTGGATAGTCTCCAGCAGTTGTGTTTCTCACTAGGCAACACAAAGTAGATGCTCAGTGTACTTTGCTGATTTATTTGTTAATAAGGCTTTTTGGCTAATCCTACCAGAATGTATTTCCGCTTATCATGTAAAACAATCCTTTAGGAAAAAAATGGGATGTCTCTTTGTCTTATATCATCAACCGAGCCTCCTGCATCCTCCCTCCACTTATCATCTACCCACAGGAAAGCACAAATCGCTACACTTGCTTCATTCACTCAGCAAACATTGTTGAGCACCATCTGTGCGCCAGGCACATACACCTAAGCTACTTGTGTCAATCTATACTTTAGGAACCCCAAATGCCAAGCCAGACTAAGCAAAAACATTCTAGAAACCCTAATTCCATGGAAAAGAAAAAAAGTATGTATTTTCCCCCTCAGGCCAGGCAGTAGGTCGTATAGTAGTAGTTAGTCAAGACTAGTTTGCCTATGAGACCAAGTAGAAACTTTGCAAAGGAGTTTATACTTAATAGAATTTCAGCTTGAGAAAAAAACTCAGTGGAATTTGCTACATGGACCATATTCTGGACAGGTGCCTTGAGAGAGCCAATGTGAGTGAGGTATATAGTAATTACCTCTGTTCATTTGATGCTGGTTCCGTTCTGGTAAGAATTTATAGTCAGCAAGGTAAGAGAGGAAGCGTCTTCACCACAATATGAAGGTGTGGAAAGTAGAGCTTTTCAGGCTTTGTGTTTGCCAAGCAAAGCACCTTAAAGCAGTAGTTGTAGAAAATGGTGGGCCTGTTGTTGTGGGGACTGGACTTAGGCACAGAAAACTGGAAAAAGCGGAAGAACAAATAGCAGAGATCACAGAAGAAGGGATGCGAGAACAAGGAGAAAAGCCAAGCGCAGAGGCAGCCCTGTGGCTCAGAGTGAGAGCAGCATCTACATGTCCTCCCTGCCTCCATTCCTTCTTCCATCCAGTCCTTAAAAAAATATTTATGGAATAGGGCAGCGCTTGTGGGTCAGTGAGTAGGGCGCCAGCCTCAGTCAGACGGCAGCAAAAAATAGCCGGGCATTGTGGCGGGCGCCTATAGTCCCAGGTACTCGGGAGGCTGAGGCAAGAGAATCTCTTGAACCCAAGAGTTTGAGGTTGCTGTGAGCTGTGATGCCACAGCACTCTATCAAGGGCGACAAAATGAGACTCGGTCTCTACAAAATACATATATATATATATTTATGGAATGTTTACTGCGTGCTAGTCACTGCATTAGGTGCTGAGAGTCCACTGGGGCATAAAGCATACAGACGTCCTGCTCTCAGAGAGCTTCCTGTCTTAGATGTGAGACAGACATTCAATAAATGCATAATTACAGATTGTTGTAAATGTTGTAGAGGAGAGTGAATAACACCGCGAGGATCCAATTTGGGAAGACGGGGACAGAGGCTGACCTAAAGCATGCAGGAGGTAGTCACGTGAGAAGAATGTTCCAGACCAGGGAATAGCAAGCGTGGAGCCCTCAAAGGAGCCAGGTCCAGGTCCAGCATAGGACTGCAACCTGGTGAGCACGTAGCACATGCTCAGAGG
The DNA here is from genome assembly GCA_963574655.1 of Perodicticus potto. Lineage (NCBI taxonomy): Eukaryota > Metazoa > Chordata > Mammalia > Primates > Lorisidae > Perodicticus > Perodicticus potto. Next base: position 1,762 of record CAUYRH010112601.1, on the reverse strand, counting down.
ATGGCTCGGCCAGATGACAGCGGGCCTGGAGAGGCACCATGTGCCTTCTGGTTTACATTTACAAAGTTCTCAGTGACCACTGTGTGGAATGATTGCTCTGCTGTGTTGGGACAGCAGACTATCTTGAATTCGAGATACAAGAGAGTTAGGCCGCAAGCCTGTCATGTGGCGCCTGCTTCATGGCTTGTCCTGCCTGGCCCAGTCTGGGAGCATCCTTCATGGTCTCCACCCCAGCCCTGGGCGCTCGGCTGCCCTCCGGGGTCTGGGCTTCCCTTTTAAAGCATGGGTTTGGTCACCAGTCTCATCATTACGGTTGAAGGTAGGGGAAAGAAAATGATTTTTGTCAGCTATGAAGATTTGAAGGGAACTTCAGCTGTCCAGTGACCCAATACTGGTGACTGTTCATTGTGAATGACCAGAGGGCCTGGGAAAATACTGAAAGTGACATTTCTTTGCATGGTGTCATTGCATCGTAAAGCCTCAGTACAAGGTGCTTTGGGAAACAAACAGCCCTGATTCTTTAGTACGTGTGAGGGTAGTTCCGTGGTGGCTGGGTGCTCACAGGCTGTGATTAGTTTGGCATTCTGGCAGTAGCCTTTGTTCACTGGCTTTACTTTTGTTTCAGGGAAATATCGAGCAGCAGATGAAGAAAAAATTAATCCAGCTCCTTACTTAACTTGTGAGAGCTTTCCTCATGCCGTGGACCACATTCTGCAGCATCTACTATGAACCATTATGTGCATCTGAAGCAACTCGAAACGTAGCTTTTAGTGTCTGGAATGAATCCCTTACCAGCTGAGTGCCAGCACCGACGGACACACACCACTCAGTGCTGATGGCGTTGTAACCCTCTTTTATTGTGCATTAATTAGAAAGAAAAGTATTGAATTGCAGCCAGCAACTAAGCCTCGCTAATCCCTTTTGTTTTATTTTGTAACAAAAGATGAGACCCAAAGAAAGGGAAAGCTGAGATTTTTGTGCCATTCCTTTTAAAATATTCATCAGGTTGGGCAGGCCTGGGAGGGAGAAACTACTGTAGAGGAAATGTTCTCTGCTGTCTCCTTGCTGGAAAACCGGGAGGGGAAATTCAGACTGTAAATAAAATTGAATGGTGGTTTTTAAATTATAACGTAATCCATTAAAAGGTGCATTAGGCTGTAGTTTTAATATTCAGTTCAACTGTGAAAGCCATCAGAAGTGCTGAGCAGAGTATGAGACATAAGCAGCAAAGTGAATTGTCCTGTAGCCCAAGTGATACAGTGAATTTGCTTTAGCAGATGTTGAAAACTAGATTTTCTACTGTATTCCCAGCACGAGTGACTTCTTTTTCTCTTCATTAGCCAGAGATGACTAATTTAAATTTAGAACCAGATTTTAATTTAAAATATTTCCATTAATAATCTATTCATTGCAGATACCTATTATACTGTGTAACAGTTGTTTTAGAAATTTTATGTAAAATTAAAACTATCAGTATTTTACAGATGTTTTAATTAGACATTGTTATTAACAGGAACAGTGCAGAAACTAAAATCAAGCCTTTAATGTCTTACAGACCATACATTTTTGAAGTTAGTGTCCACCAGGGTCCTATAAACTGTACATTTGCAAGATTTCATTATTTTTGCCTCTGACACTATGGGAAAGATCTTTTAGATGCTTTTGGGACAGATTCAAGCTTTTATGTACTTGGTTACTACAGCTGTAAAATGAAATCTCATCTTGTAGCATGGATTATTCTTCTTATGTTAAACCCACCAAA
>CAUYRH010112600.1:0-12383 GCA_963574655.1 Perodicticus potto | reverse complement strand
AAGAACCTTGGAGACAATGGCTGCAAAAGCTTCAAAGTATCTGTTCCTGGATGACCAGAAAACAGTCTTTGTGTTTGCCTCAGGGCTGCCCAAATCTATTGCTTTTTCTGTGAAGGCAAAAGCCAATGTAACCCATTAGTGGCTTACTCAAATGAGATGTACATGAGACATACATGTGGGGATTTCTAACCCCATACTAGCTACAATGTGAGTCTGCTTTCTTCAGATGATTTCCCTTGACTTTGTCGATGCCTTTGTAAATAGTCCCTTCCTTAAACTTTCCCCAGGCCCTAATTTGAATGTGTCATCTGTGCAATTTTCTGGGGTCCAGAGTTCCACAGAAGGCCACGCATGAATAGGCCGTGTCCAATGATGTTGGGCTTCCTAGTAATCTTGGTGGACAGAAGCTAGGGATGGCTTTTGGAAAGTAATGAAAGAAAGTTCACAAATAAGATAATAAGCCAGGTATAATCTAAATTTTTACCCCCAAAATAAACACCTTCTCAGACACTCAGAAAGCCCCCAAATATATTATGCCACAATCTGAGCTTCAATAAATTATAAAAAGTAAAAACACCACAGACAACATTCTCTGATCGCAAATGTAATAAGATTAGAAACTCATTACAAAATCAGAAAATAAAAGTTTCCACTATAACTGGAACATTTCAAACACTTTTATGTAAAAAACTCTTTGATCAAAACCAAAACTCAAAAGAAAAGTTGGCAGATTTTTATTATAAAAATCAATCACAATGAAAACATGCCATTATCAGGACTTAAAGAAAATCTTAAAGGAAAATGGAATGTTTATTTTGATATAAGAGAAAAATACGCGAATTAAGCATTTGACTTTAAAGGGAAAGCAAAAGGAAAGCTATTGAGTTAGAAAATAGAAAAACAGTATTAAGAAATAAATTTAATAGCAAATTTATTGGGGAGAAAAGTTAGGCGAACAACTAATGGGATGAAATGATAATGGGAGAAAGTACAGAACCACAAAGTAAGAAATGATTTTTTAAAAAGTAATCACAGGAGGGCAGTGCCTGGAGCTCAGTGGATAAGGCATCCCTAGGTGGAAAGCCTATACAAAAAAGCCTTTAAACAGGATTCATTCTGAGAGAGCAAGTTACCAGTTTTTTGTGAGCAAGGAAAAAGAAAGACCTGGATAGAACTCCATAAGTGAGTCAGGGCTTGGTCACGAAGAAGTGATTAAAGGCCTGGTCATGGAGACAGCCCTGCAAGCAGGCACCTGTATATCTCAGGAATTTCCAAACCACTCCTTAAGATGGATGACTGCCTCCAGACGGTCTGTTAAAGGTCAAGCATTCAATCAGCTTCTTTCCCCCTGGAGCTTTGTTTTGTAGTTTTGTTTCTAATTAAAAGTATTAGAATAGTTATAAACAAAGGTAGTTGGAATGGTTGTTTATCAAATCGGTAGACTTATAGATGCCAGGCTAAAATGAACCTGGTCATAAGGTTTAAGTCACAAAATTATTGATTAACAATGTGTACGTGCAGGACTGCCTTTATAAGCAGTGTTAAAATAAAGATTTTTTTGTCACATGTCAAAGAGAGCTGTAATCTCCTTTACTCCAAACCATTTCAACTACAGGTCTTAACCTCTGCGACGCTGCTAACAAATCATTCACACAACAGCATTGGTCACATACACCCAGGCTGGCGGGTTCAAACCCGACCCAGGCCTGCTAAAACAACAATGACAACTGCAACAACAAAAAATAGCTAGGTGTTGTGGTGGGCACCTGTTGTCCCAGCTACTTGGGGGCTGAGGCAAGAGAATCACTTGAGCCCACGAGGTTGAGGTTGCTATGAACTGTGATGCCACTGCACTCTACCAAGGGTGACATAGTGAGACACTGTCTCAACAAAAAAAAAAAGTAATTATAGGAAAAGAAAGCTAAAAGAACCATAGAAGACCACTCTGCTTCACTCTGCAAATAATCATAAAAACCTGGGTAAAAGGCATAATAGTCAAGCTATAGTGTCTGGCTCAAGAAGACATACAAAATTTAATTATATTTCCAGGGAAGAAACAGAGAATACCAAAGACCTAACCCCTACCCAACCAAATAAAAATTGTTTTAAAAGCAGGTACAAATTACTTTTAAAAGAATTCTGTCAATCCCGTTTAAGAAGCAGATCATTTTATCGCCAGTTAACGTGGAGCTCAAGGACTGGGATGGAGGGAGTGGTTGAGTGACAAGAAAACTTCCAAATTATTTTATGAAGAGAATATAACATTGTTACTAAAATCTGGCCAAGACTACAGATAAGAAAAACTACAAACAATTCTTACTTGTGAATATCAATCCAAAAATTCTGATTAAAATATTATCCCATTAAAAGAAAACCACAAAATTTCATACTTTAAATAATCTGACATTAAGATATCTATTAATATAATTTATCAGATTATAGAAACACTCATCTCTTTGGGTGCTCATATGGTATTTTTAAACATTTAACAAAATTCTTCTTTAAACAAAACTCAATAAAATAGAAATAGACTAGAAATTAAATTTCAGTCATTTCTGCCTCAAAACCAGCAGCTTTCTTCCTGGAAATCACCACAGTCATTTCCACTCGAGTCAAGAATAACACAAAAATAATCAATATATCCACTAATTTTTAACATTGTCCTAGAGGCGTTAGCTAATGCAAATAGACAAGAAAAAGAAGTTAGTCACAATGAGGATTTAAAGCTATGTTATTTGCATGTGATTTGACTGGATGTATGGAAATCAAAAGAATTTACAGGAAATTGTGTTTGGAAGATACAAAATTAGTACATGTTAATTAAAGATTGTTAGATTTAGGATCAGGGTTAGGGAAAAGATTAAATACACACATATGTACATTTAAAAAATGACTACTGAAAATACATACCATAGTTTTGGATTAGAGGACTCAACTTCATAAAAATATCAGTTCTTCTGGAGCAGTACCTGTGGCTCAATGGGTAGGGCGCCAGCCCCATATACCGAGGGTGGCGGGTTCGAACCCAACCCCAGCCAAACTGCAACAAAAGATAGCCAGATGTTGTAGCAAGTGCCTGTGGTCCCAGCTACTCAGGAGGCTGAGGCGGGAGCATTGCCTGGGAGTTGGAGGTTGTGGTGAGCTGTGGCGCCACGGCCCTCTACCGTGGAACTCCATCTCAAAAAAAAAAAAAAATCAGTTCTTTCTAAACTTATATATAATTGCTATATTCCAATAAGAATGTCAACAGCGTTTAAATTAGACAAAGTGATTCAGAAGTTTGTATAAAAAAAACACAAATATACAAGAAACTGAATAACAAGAGCAATCGGAGAGCGTGGGTGTATGTGACTAGGCTGGACAGACACTATACAGCTTCAACAATTAAAACATTATGGAGGAGCTCTTCTACAACCAGAACTTTACCTTAAAGTGAGAACAATGTAACCTAAAAATTTGTACCCCCTTATTAATCTGAAATTTTAAAAAAAGCATTATGGAACTGGGCCAGGCATGGTAACTCACACCTGTAATCCTAGTACTCTGGGAGGCTGAGGCATGTGGATTGCTTGAGCTCAGAAGTTCGAGACCAGCCTGAGCAAGAGCCAAATCTCCAAAAACACCCAGTGTCATGGCAGGTGCCTGTAGTCCCAGCTACTTGGGAAGCTGAGGCAAGAGAATCACTTGAGCCCAAGAGTTTGAAGTTGCTATGAGCTGTGATGCCACAGAACTCTACTAAGGTTGACAAAATAAGACTCTCTCTCAAAAACAAACAAAAAAAATTATGGAATGGTAAATAAGTAGATAGAGAAATAATTAAAGAAACAGGAACACACAGAAATATATCCAAGTTTAATATGTGGTAAATGTGACATCTTAAATCAGTAAGACAAAAACAGACTTTTTAACCAATGGTTTTGGGTCATCTGAGTAGCCTCTTGAGGAAATGAATAATTTGATCCTTATAATAAAGCCAACTGATTACTAGCATCTAACTGTGGGAAGACCCAGGACAAGTCTTAATTATCTTAGAGTGTGAAATATCTAAATTTGATTCAAAATCCAGAACCATTGAGGAAAAGATTGACATCAAAGTCCCATGTGCGGCCATCTCTACCATAAGCAAAATACAAAAAAAAATAAGAACCTTGAAAAAAACATTTGCAATCCATGTTACAAAAGGCTAATCTGTAGATTTTCTATCAGGAAATCTAATTTATCTCTTTGGAGCACTTATCAAATTTTGTAATTATATATGTATATTTGTATATTAATTTGTTTATTGTTTTTCCATCTTACAATATTTTGGGCTCCAGGAAGGCAAGGGCCAGGTTTATTTTATTTGCTAACATATTATCCAGTACCAGCACACAGGGAGCATTCAATCATTCCTTGTTGATTATTAACAAACCAATGAAATGCATGTAATGAGTGACAACTCTAAAATTCAGGTGACCTGAGATAGTTCTTATCCAGCGATTGTATCTCTCTCATACAAGATTATGACGTGTTTTACACACTGATGAGCTTTTTTGGAGATGATTAAACTTGATACAACAATTGCAGATAGACAACAAATTTATTAATACTTCTCCAAATTTTAGCTGTACTTAATTATGACATTCTTTCAACACATAATGATTAATCCCCTCCTATATAGCCACAGTAATCCTATTCTTGCAGAGCCTACCTTCTAAAATAAAGAAGATAATTCATATGCACAAATGAATATAACAAGGTACACAGGAATAAATAAAAGCATTCTAACAAAATTCTTTGGAAATCAGAAGACAAAGAAATTATTTCCACTTGGGAACAACGGAAAAAGGCTTTATGAAAGAGATAACACTTGTGGGTCTTAAATAGTGGGTAAGATATGAGTACGGGAAAATAACAGAAAGATATTCTAGCAGAAGGAAGAGCAAGAATCAGCAAATGATACAGAATGTGTAGAATGCATGGGAAAGGGCAAACAATTTGAGGTGAATCGAGCCTTGGGTGTGAGGTGAGGAGCCGAGAGATTTGGTGTTGGAGACACAGCAGAGCACAGCTATGAAGGGTTCTGCACACTTTCTGTTAGTTGTAGGATTCTGGATTTCATTGCTGAGAATTAGAAGTCACTGACAGAGTTTGGTTAAGGAGAGACACCTTCAGATTTTATAAAACTCATTTGGCACAGCAGTGCAGAGAATTAGAAAGGCAAAGCTTGAGACGAGGGGAATGAACACATGAAATACACGGAAGTGGAGTCAGCAGGACTTGCAAAGCTAAGATACCTGTGACTGTGAACAGCTCCACACAGAATCAAGTCATGGTCCTAAATTTTGAGATATAAAGTGTAGGTGGCATGTAGTGCAGGGAAGGGAGTGTCGTTCAACAAGGGAAGGAGAGGCCTGGGCAGACCTTTAAACAAGGCAGTCCCCAGGTTACGGGCAAGAGAGGTTCCATAGGTTTGTTTTTAAGTTGAATTTGTATGTAAGCTGAAACAAGTACATTGACCTTTTACCTGTAATAGTCTCCTTTCATAAGGGCGAGTTGTACCTGGGTTGGATGTTTGTAACTCAGGGACTGCTGTGCCTATGAGAACGTGCCTTCTGTGAGTCCCTGGCCAGCTGGTGCTGCTAAGCAAATCACAATTTTAGTGTGTTAAGGATCTATGCTTTGTATTCAAGTATGAATCTAGAATCCAAAACCTGGCTTGCTCCTTTTAACTAACAGAACTAAGTAATTAAGCATTTTGAACATAAAGGAGGATTTAGCTACAGTGATCTAAAGAAAAAGGAAAACGAGTTAGAAATATATTTCGTTTGTTCACTCAGTGCCTACCAGGTACCAGGGGATGTGTTCCTTTGCTCAGGTGAACACACCACTTCTGACATGGCGGCTGGGGCTGGAATCACCGTTAACTCCACGATAATCCACTGCTGCTCTCCAAGATCCGTCTGTTTTCTGTATCAGCCAAAAAGGTGAGTTGAAATGGGATGTGATGGGATTCACCGCCTCCACATCCTTTGAGAAGACGCATCCTCGAAGGCGGCACTGATCTCCACCCTCCCCCCAGGGACATGGCACTGTTTTCATTAGCAAGTCAGGTTGAGTGGCTGGACGTGGCCTTCCCTATGAGAACAGCTCTCACACCACAGGTCAAGGAGCCAATGCGGGATTCTGACAGTTGCTAAGTGCGTCTATCCTATTATTCATTCTGGAACTGGGGAGATAACCATGTACAGTTCTGGAAACCCACTGAATCCATTGGACAAGGATCTGAGCTAGAACTCCATTGGTCCTCTGACTTCCATAAGCCCCACTCTGACTATAGGGCCACCATGACACTGTGAGTCTCCTGGACTCATATCAGTTCCTACAGTCCCCAAAGGTCTGATTATTTCCTTTTAGCAGGGTCCTTCCTCAAGAGGACCAGACCTCCCTTTCATTGAAAGGGCTCTGGGCCTCAGCGCCTGTGGCTCAAGCAGCTAAGGCACCAACCACGTACACCTGAGTTGGAAGGTTCGAATCCAGCCCCGCCCCGCCAAACAACAATGACGGCCACAACCAAAAAATAGCTGGGAGTTGTGGCAGGTGCCTGTACTCCCAGCTAGTTGGGAGGCAGAGGCAGGAGAATCACTTGAGCCCAGGAGTTGGAGGTTGCTGTGAGCAGTGATGCCACAGCACTCTACCCAGGGCAACAACTTGAGGCAAAGAGAGAGAGAGAAATAGAGAAATAGAGAAAGAAAGGGCTCTGGGCCTGTAAACTGGCTGGAGTCTGGGAACTGATTGGGAACCATGACTCTGTTTTGGTGATTCAGGTTAGACTTGACCTAGAGCTCTTCTGCTTTTACTTATCAAGAATTCAGCATATTCTCAACTACTTCTCTTCCAGGGACAGCATAGTCAGCTAGCCCATGTATGGGTCTCTGGGAGTCACACTGTCTTGACCCACTGTCCACCATGGCAACTGTAGCCCCTTGCTTTTGGTGATTAAGCACCACAGCTTAGCCATCCTGGGATCCAGTTATCCCCATTACATTTAGGGATCCCGTTTGTTGGCCGCAGTTCTTCAAGGATGTTGGGATCTCCTTGGCGGTACCACGCCGTCACCCCCACACCACCGTTCTGCATGGTGCTGAAATGTTTTTAGTTTTTATTCCCCCATCTGTCGTTGCAGGCAGTGCTGTTCCTCCCGCAGAAGATGCTGCTCTGCCATTTCTGCCCTTCCAGAAAGACCCCAGGTGCCGATGCCGCAAGCCTATATAGTGTGGGTTCATTTGAATCCTTTTTAGAGGAAATTTAGAGCAATAATAAAATGCTTGTTGTTGCAGCCTTTTATTGCAACAACGTTCTGGCTAGAACAGCCCAAATTTCCTTTGGGAAACTTTTCCCCATTCTCCATCCTATTGTTTGTGCGGGAGAGATGCCACCCAAAGATACACAAGAGGACCCTGACAGGCTGACCCAGTCAAGGCCTCCCATCCCCCTGGCCCTGAAGCCAGAGGCGGAGAAGTTCACGGAGTCCAGGCCTGAACTGATCAGTACTCCACCCCCAGACACAGTGAGCGTGCACAGATAATCCTGTACTGCCGTCTCAGGACCACGCAGTCCCATAACCAGTGACAACCTGGAAATGTTTTCATTGTTATTATTGGCTTATTGTTTCCTTTGGTCTGCCTGACAGTGTGAAGATTTATTACTCTTTATTTCACAGGGAGACTTATTAGGATGGCTTCTTTAGTTTGTCCTCTAAGAGGGGAAAAAAGGAAGTTTTCTGTAGGAAAATATGCAGTATCTGAATTAACCTTTATTTTACCTTTACCATCCCTGCCCCAAGGTTAATCAAAAATCAAACTTGAAGGAATACACCACATACTCTTTTTCTTTTCACTTACAGTCTGTCCTCACATAGGATTCAAAGGACTGGGTCAGGGACGAAGTGAGGTAACAGTCGTCCGGAGATCCACCTCTACACACTCACTCCCACGCGCACGCTTGAGCTGGCCACACATTCTGAAGATTTGTATGCTGCATAAGGGGGGGTTACGCTGCAGGGTCATCAGTGCTTGTCATGCTTAGACTGGGGGGCTGCCTCAGTCTCATGGGTATCAGCAAAGGAAAGTCACTCGCAGAGTCTACAGTTTGCAATTTTTAACTTTCTGTGGAAAGCTGACAAAAATATGGCCCCTCTAGCAAGGAAGATGTACAGCTGCACTTGTGTACAAAGCTTTGTGTACAACAGCAGGTGACTCACAAACCCTCTGAGACTTAGACACGGACCACAGGTCACGAGAGCCTTCCTGAATTCTGCGGGGCTCTCCTAGCTCTTCACACTGATCCTTCAAAACAGATTTTAATGGCTTTTATTTCCTTAAATTTTCTCTGCTGGAAACAACAGCAGCCAGAGTGGGCGATTTAAAAAATTGTATTAGATGCTTATTCACCATTTCTATTTATATTTATTTATTTTGCAATTTTTGGCCAGGGATGGGTTTGAACCTGCCACTTCTGGCATATGGGGCCAGCACCTTACTCGCACCACCCAATTATTAACCAATAACAAAGTTCAATTGTTTTTGCAAGAGTGAAGACAATGAGACTGTATTCTGATAGAAAATCTTGTGCTTTTTTTTTCTTTCACATTTTCTCTTTAGGTTTTTTTGGAACCTGTAAATAGAGCCACTTCAGAAGGTAAGGCAGCAATAAAGCTCTTAATACCTTCTTTTCATCCCCATTTATTCCCTCTTGCTTCTGCACAGGGCATTTGAAGGTTATGCTCATACAAGCCCGGCTCTTCCTGGGGAAGCAATTTCTTTCTAGTTATTTACTAAAAATAAAGAACAATCGACCACTTGCCTTTCCATCATTTACAAAGGGTTGGACTCTGTGGATGCGTTTGTTTGTCTTGGTCTGATGGTCCCTATAGGAATTTGTGGTCCCAATCATTGCCCTGCATTCTGGCCCTTTCTATTTTCGCACACTGACTGCCCACGTAGCTGAGCTCAAAGTAACTGCGGGTTTGTTTGCAGTTGTGTTCACAGGAAGATTTGACCAGGGTAGCACCATCGCAGACAGAGAAGAAAAGGACAAAGGAAAACTGCACTTGACCTAAAGGACGGCAGCTCCACTGAACAGACCCTAAGAACAGCAGAGAAGCAGTGCACACACATTCATTAGTGTGGGGACATGGCCAACTCCATCTGTTCTCTCTCACCTTACGTCCAACTCATCAGAAGTCCTGATGGTTCCACTTCCCCATTTCACACCCAAAGGCCCTACGATTTCTCCCCACCTCCACTGCTAACACGCTGTTGCAAGCTAATCATATCTCTTATCTGGATTACAGCGAAAGCCTCCTAATTGGCCCCCTTGCTGCCAGCCTAATCCTCTACACAGTAGCCAAAATACCCTGTAAAATGAGACAGAGCATGTCATTTGTTCACTCAAAACCCTCAAATAGTTCCCATCTCAAGGTAGAAACCAAAGGCTTTGGGGCATGCCCTACACGTCTTCCTTACCTCCCCAGACTCCCAGACTTATCTCCAACTCCTCTCACTCGCTCTGCTTCATCCACGCTGGCCTCCTTTCACCTTGGACTTTTCACTGTCTGGAATGTTCCTTTCCCAGATAAGCACATAGCCAACTCTGCTACTCAAACGTCATCTCACAAAGAACCATCCTGACCACTTTTGTCCCCTAACTCACAGGATCTTGCTATGTTGCCCAGGCTGGTATCAAACTCCTGAGCTCAAGGGATAGTGTCACCTCAGCCTCCCAAGTATCTGGGACTACTGGTGCCAGCCATCACACCCGGCTTCTGGCCATCTTTTCAAGACTGAACTCGTCTGCCTTTCCACTTTTTCTGATGGAGAAAAAAAAGTGTATCACTTTACAACCCAAAATATTATTTACTCATTATGCTTGTTCGTTGTCTATTCCTCATGTGCTGTTACCCCACTCCCTCCAATTAGAATGCAAGCTCTGTAGGAACAGAGCCTTTTTGTGTGTTCCCTTCCGTATCCATATTTAAATATGTTGACTAGATTGTATGAATGGATTTGTTAATGAATATCAACATTAAATTGACTATACACACGATGATTAGAAAAAGTACAGACCAGATTGCTGTCAGGTGTGCAGTCAGGGCAGGGGTCAAGGAAGGAGCAAGCTGGCTTTCACTGCCCATCTGCTCCGGGATCAGCGCAGTTCTGTGCCACGGCACATGAGGCCCCCAACAAATTGGCAAGGTGAGCATTACTGTCCTCACTCTACAAACACGTCTTCCCAAAGCCCCACATTCATGTCTGACTTCACAATGATTTATTCTTTCTAAAATCACTAGACAAATTTGCCTCAGGTCTGAAGTACACGAGATGATAGTGACAGATGCAAATTTCAAAGATCCAGCTGCGAAGCTAGAAAAGCAGCGTCCAAGATGGAGTCTGGGAAGTGAGCTGAAGCCGTGCAGCTGTCCCAGCCTGCTCAGCTCACATTCTGTCCCACAACCCGTGGTGATCTAGGCAAGGCTTCGCCTGGGTTGTGCAGAGGTTTTTATCTCAGAAGACTTTGGGGAGGTAGGCACACATGCACACTAAGTAACTATTGCAGCAAACGTTACTTCGAGTTTTTTAGATATTTTATTAGGGTAGAGGTTACTTTTATTACTATGCTGTTAGAGTGAAGGTTATTTTTATGTTGTTTAAACATTTTGCATTGTTAGAGTGGAGACTGCTTTGATGTTGTTTTCTGCCAGATAAAGTTAAATTTTTCTAGGTTTCCTTGTACTTTATCATAAACATTATTAGAATTATAACTGAGGCAGAACAGAATTGAAGAGACTGCTCTCGCTGCTCTCCAGAATCGCTGGCCTGACAACGAAGTTGGTTGGACCTAATCCCCATCTCTGCATCAGGCTGACAGCGACAGGCAGCCAGACCCTCTTCCTCTGGTAACAGCTGTAATTCATACAGCGCGTAAAACATGACTCAGGTCATCATAGCCACGTTATTTCTTAGACTTCTGTTTTATCCTATCCGGTGATAATTTGAACAGATGACCTTCCACGCCATAAATAAGGCTTTAAATTCACATGCAAGGAGCCAGTGTTTCTACTAAGATGATCCTTATCCTCAATCTCCAGGTGTTTTCATCCAAATCTGATAAATAGCAGAGCAAGGAGTGAAGAACGATGATTGACTGTATCATGGTCTCTCCACAGCCTCTACGGAAACTTGAGCTTCTTTCTCTTGTTAACTAAGAGTAATTCCTAGGGGGATATGACACTCTTCCTGGGTGAAGGACTCAGCTGCAACCCAAGACTGGATTTCCCCCTCAAACACAAATAATGTAACCTAATTGTATGTACCCTCATATTAACCCATTAAGAAAAAGACCGCAGTCATAATCGACAAAAGTTAATTGGAAGTCATAGCTTATATTTTTTCTTCCTTTATTACAATCCTTTGAAGCCCAAATCAAAAGACTTCTACTGAAGATTCTTCTGGAGAAACCCAGCAAGAGTTTACTTTGGAGATTCCTCTTCAGTTTCAAGAAACAAACTACACAGGTGTAGCTAGGCAGTGAGAAGCAGCTGGAAATGGGCAATGGAGAGAGAAGTAACAAGTTCCCTGCCCACTTTTGTGAGTCTAAAACATTCCTAAGTTGCTTTTCTTCCCGGGTGAGAACAAAGGACTGACTGCTGAGTACACTCTGGGCTGACAGCTGAGGTTGCTATTCCAAAGCAGAAGACAGGAGGTAAATGATGCAAGGAAAATGGTTCTCTTAATTTTCTTTTCAAAATGTCAGTGAATAGAGAAATATTCAAATTAGCAAAAAGAATAAATAACACATTTTAAGAATTTTTAGCTTTATGGCCTGTCAACACGACTTACTTCCTTTACCTAGAATCTCAAATTCTCAAGTACAATGTTCAAATTTATATTTAGGAGCCAACTAAGATCATAGATCTTTAATATATAAGAAAAAAAACAAGTGATGGTTTTGAAAGTGGGTACATGTGAATCTACCTTACGTTTAATTGATTGAATTCAGCCATTGTAAAAATTATAAAACTCTCCACCTGGTTAGCTCAGTGTGGCTAGACGTTTATTAGTCTTTTTTTTTGTGTGTGAGACAGAGCCTCAAGCTGTCACCCTGGATACAGTGCTGTGGCATCACAGCTCACAGCAACCTCCAATTCCTGGGCTGAAGTGAGTCTCCTGCCTCCGCCTCCCAAGTAGCTGGGACTACAGGCGCCCGCCACAACGCCCGGCCATTTTTTGGTTGCAGCCGTTATTGTTGTTTGGCAGGCCCGGGCTGGATTCGAACCCGCCAGCTCATGTGTACGTGGCTGGCGCCTTAGCCACTTGGGCCACAGGCACCGAGCCTGTTTATTA
>CAUYRH010112599.1:0-14443 GCA_963574655.1 Perodicticus potto | reverse complement strand
CAGCCACGTACACCTGAGCTGGCGGGTTCAAATCCAGCCCTGGCCCGCCAAACAACAATGACAGCTGCAACCAAAAAATGGCCAGGCCTTATGGCGGGTGCCTCTAGTCCCAGCTACTTGGGAGGTGGAGGCAGGAGACTCACTTGAGCCCAGGAATTGGAGGTTGCTGTGAGCTGTGATGCCACGGCACTCTATCCAGGGTGACAGCTTGAGGCTCTGTCTCAAAAAAAAAAAAAAAAAATCTTTGCAGTTTTTCACCAGATAGTCACTGGGTGCCAACTGTGTGTCAGACACTGTACTCCAGCCAGTGAAACCATCATAAACAAAACAGCCATAGTGCCTGCCTTCGCATGCTTGTATTCCAATGGGAGAGCGTATACAGATCACTGCAGGTTGCAGTGAGCTCTGAGAAGAGACTAAGAAGGCAACCGTGATCAAAGGGGGCCTTTTTAAGGAATAAACATTTGATTTGGCCTAGGACAAGGAGGAACCAGCCATGGAGAAATCTAAGGAAAGAGCATCCAAGCAGAAGGAATGGCAAAAGCAAAGGCCCTGAGGCAAGAGCAAGTGTGGAACTGGAAGTCATGGGTCAATTTTCAGGTATGTAATAAAATGGAAAAAAGTTGGGGGGAAAGAGGTAAGGCTTTAGGGGAAAGAGAAAGCCACAATGGCAACTTTAGCATCTGCGCACTTCCTCTTACTATATCTGTACTTTGACTTTTGTTTTCTTTTTGAGACAAGAATTTCACTCTGTCCCCTCAGTATAGTATTGTGGCATCATAACTCACAGCAACCTCCAACTCTTGGGCTTAAGCAATCCTCTTGCCTCAGTCTTCCGAGTTGCTGGAACTATAGGCATGCACCTCTATGCCTGGCTAGTTTTTCTCTTTTTAGTAGAGATGGGGTCTTATTCTTGCTCAGGTTGGTCTGAATTCCCGAGCTCAAGCAATCCACTTGCCTTGGCCTCCCAGAATGCTAGGATTACAGGGGTGAGCCATAGCGCCCAGCCTTTTCTTGACTTTTGAATAGCCATGCTAGTCACGAAAAGGTCCAGTGTATGGCCCTACAAAGGCCAGTGTAAGAAGTCTGATGAAGACTCGTTTTTTCAATCTGGCCCTCTTGTCAGCAGGAAAGAAGATTGTTTCTAGCTCAGGTGTTTGCAATATCCAAGCAATTCAACTTAACAAACAGAAGCCTTGGAACATACGTTTCTTAGAGATGAGTGTGTGTGTTCTGCTGGATGCCCTACTTGTTTTACCTCCTCAGCCCCCCAGATTAGCCAGTGAAAATGAGAGGCAGCATGATGGGTATGATGGTGGAGACGGTGTACTCAAGGCAGAGCCCAGGCCTGGGTCTAGGCTGTGCCTTTCCTCATCTGTGCGATCCACTTATGAGGCCTTAGTGGGCCTCTCTGGGTCAGTTGCATCATTCAAAAAATAGGTATAATACTGTTCTACCGACTTCACAAGGTTCCTGGGAGGTTTATTTATTTATTTTTTTTGAGACAGAGCCGCAAGCTGTCACCCTGGATAGAGTGCCGTGGCATCACAGCTCACAGCAACCTCCAATTCCTGGGCTCAAGTGAGGCAACCTCCAATTCCTGGGCTCAAGCGAGTCTCCTGCCTCCGCCTCCCAAGTAGCTGGGACTACAGGCGCCCGCCACAACACCCAGCCATTTTTTGGTTGCAGCCATCATTGTTGTTTGGCGGGCCGGGTTGGATTCGAACCCGCCCGCTCAGGTGTACATGGCTGGCGCCGTAGCCCGTTGAGCCACAGGCACTGAGCCGGTTCCTGTGAGGTTTAAAGGACTTATGATATGCAAAGCACTCAGTAATGTGCCTAGTGTGCAGATCGTGGAAATATTAGCTTTTTTTGTTTTTTGAGACAGTCTCACAATGTCACCCTCTGTAAAATGCCGTGGCGTCACAGCTCACAGCAACCTCAAATTGGGCTTAAGCAATTCTCTTGCCTCAGCTTCCCAAGTAGCTGGGACTACAGGTGCCAGCCACAATGCCCGGCTATTTTATGTTTGTAGTTGTGATTGTTGTTTGGCAGGCCTGGGCTGGGTTCTAACCCGCCAGCCCTGGGGTATGAGGGCCGGCACCCTAACCACTGAGATAAGGGCACCAAGCCAATATTAGCTTTTGAAAAAGTCACGTTAGGGTGGTGCCTGTGGTTCAGTGGGTAGGGCGCCGGCACCATATACCAAGGGTGGCTGGTTTAAACCTGGCCCCAGCCAAACTACAACAAAAAAATAGCCCGGCACTGTGGCAGGCGCCTGTAGTCCCAGCTACTGGGGAGGCTGAGGCAAGAGAATCGCCTAAGCCCAGGAGTTGGAGTTTGCTGTGAGCCGTGTGATGCCACGACACTCTACTGAGGGCGATAGTGACTCTGTCTCTACAAAAAAAAAAAAAAAAAAAGAAAAGAAAAAGTCACGTTAATAGCTTGCTTATTGCTAATTCCCTGAAAGGGCATAAATTTAGCACAAATCCTTTTTGCAGAGTTCTTCCTTCCAGCTTCCATGTTCTGCCCAGTGGTTTTTCCTATGGAAAGGTGCTGTTTCGCCTCCTCATCAGAAACCTACAGAACTTTGAAGAAAATCTATCAACATGCCTTCATTTAAGCTTAAATCTACTGAAACTAAGAAGTTTATGTGGGTATTTCTTGACTATAAATCAAGATAAATTCTTTAAGCAAATCTGAATTAGTGAGGAGGAAACTGCAGGACTGGCAATCTTTAGGGAACATGAAAATTGAATTTTATGGCTCGGAGCCTGTGGCTCAGCGGGCTAAGGCGCCAGCCACGTACACCTAAGCTGGCGGGTTCGAATCCAGCCCGGGCCTGCCAAACAATGACGGCTGCAACCAAAAAATGGCTGGGCGTTGTGGCGGGTGCCTGTAGTCCCAGCTACTTGGGAGGTGGAGACAAGAGACTTGCTTGAGCCCAGGAATTGGAGGTTGCTGTGAGCTGTGATGCTACGGCACTCTATCCAGGGTGACAGCTTGAGGCTCTGTCTCAAAAAAAAAAAAAAAAAAAAAAGAAAATTTAATTTTATATAAAATATCCCCAATGGCTCAATTATCAGGTGAACACACCAGATAAGGTCGTCTGGTAACTGCAAATAAGCATTTTTTTTTTTTTTTTGAGAGTATCACTTTGTCGCCCTCCGTAGAGTGCTGTTGCATCACAGCTCATAGCAACCTCCAACTCTAGGGCTTAAGGGATTCTCTTGCCTCAGCCTTCTACATCGCTGGTACTACAGGCGCCCGCCACAATGCCTGGCTATATATATATATATATTTTGCAGTTTTTGGCCAGGGCTGGATTTGAACCTGCCACCTCTGGCATATGGGGCCAGCGCCCTACTCCTTTGAGCCACAGGTGCTGCCCAATGTCCGGCTATTTTTAGAGACACGTTCTTGCTCTGGCTCAGGCTAGTCTCGAACCCATGAACTCAGGCAATCCACCCACCTCGTCCTCCCAAGTGCTGGGGTTACAGATGTGAGCCACTGCACCTGGTTGGAAATAAGCATTTTAAGAAATAATCAAAATCATTTTTGCCAGAATTGTTTGAGTCCCTACCCCTGCTATTCCTCCTCTTTCTCTTGCTGTGGGTACATAGTTACATTTACTCAGGTGGCTATGCCTAAGATGTGACACAAATAACCAGTGGGAGAACATTTTAGCACATTTCCTTTTTTTTTGAGACAGAGCCTCAAGCTGTCACCCTGGATAGAGTGCCGTGACATCACAGCTCACAGCAACCTCCAATTCCTGGGCCCAAGTGAGTCTCCTGCCTCCGCCTCCCAAGTAGCTGGGACTACAGGCGCCCGCCACAACACCTGGCCATTTTTTGGTTGCAGCCGTCGTTGTTGTTTGGCGGGCCCGGGCTGGATTCAAACTCGCCAGCTCAGGTGTACGTAGCTGGCGCCTTAGCCGGTTGAGCCACAGGCACCGAGCCTAGCACATTTCTTAAACAAGCATACTACACAGGTTTGTAAAAATTCCAGGGAACCACTCTGGGTCTCTGAAAAAAGAAAATATATTATTGTTTACAATGTGTTCCAGTCTGTTGGCAGGGTACGAATGCATGCAGTATAATTTTAAAATTACCTGTACAAATGCTTAAATAAGGGTCATCTTAAAAAAATGGTCTGGTCCTTCGTTAACCAGTGATCCTTTACCAGCATCTTCTCCTTCATAAAATGGGTAAGTATAAGGGATTTTTTTTTTTTTTTTTTGAGACAGAGCCTCACACTGTCACCTTGGCTGGAGTGCAGTGGTGCCATCACAGCTCACTGAAACGTCACACTCCAGGGGTCAGGGGATCCTCCTGCCTATGGAGGGGGTCTTGCTTTGGCTCAGAATGGTCTTAAACAGCTGGGCTCAAGTGCTCCTCCCGCCTTGGCCTCTAGAGTACTACTAGGATTACAGGTTAGCCACCATGCCTGGCCTAGAAGACAATGTATTTCAGCAATAATATTTTAAGTATAGTGATTGTTTACAACTTCAGAGTACTTTAGAAAGAATAGATTCTGAACTCAAGAGGTGGTAAATCCAAGCCTGGATTTTCCTGTCTTGCTAGGTAAGCACTCTGTGTAAACCTTTTAGAATCGGCCTCAACTCCCTCAGTGCCCAGCTGGCTACCCTGCCAGTCCTGCCTTCCTTCAGTGCCAATGACAACATATTTCCGTCCTCTGGTAAACTACACACTGGTCAAATTAATAAGTTAAAGTGGATTCAAGAGATATATAGAAATCGGGCAGTGCCTGTGGCTCAGTGAGTAGGGCATCAGCTCCAGATACCGAGGGTGGTGGGTTCAAACCTGGCCCCGGCCAAACTGCAACAAAAAATAGCCGGTGTCATGTGGGCGCTTATAGTCCCAGCTACTTGGGAGGCTGAAGCAAGAGAATCACCTAAGCTCAGGAGTTGGAGGTTGCTGTGAGCTGTAACGCCACATATTCTACCAAAAGTGAAAAAAAAAAAAAAAGAAAAGTCATTTACATTAAAAAAATAAAAAACAAGAGATAGAAATCTTCTCATGACCGGATCTTTCCCCCCTTTTCATGGGAGGGGACTTATAAGAATTAAGACCCACAATTAATATTTTCCCATTAATATTTCTATTTAATATAGAAGCCAAATTTTACCAACAATTGAAAACTATAAGCTTATACCTGCCATTATGAACAAACTCAAACTAACCAATACCATGGCTTGATATATATTTTAATTACTACATTAAAAACAGCTATACTTTTTAAAACTTTATTGATTTACCACCTGATCAAAGCATGAGATATTTTAACAGTATTATACATAATATTTTTTACATAGAAAAATTTACATAGCATTTCATATTATATAATTCTGCTTATTCTTTCAAAAATGTATACATCCATTGGGCAAGGAATGCATTTCATTAAATTACTAATATTAAATGCACTTAATCATTGTGTATAGATTCAACCAAAGTAACTATTAACTAACTTTTAGGCATTTTATGGAGGTAAAACATACATTTTGCACATAAAGAAATATTTTATGCAAATCTGCAGATAAAATTTTTTAAAAATTATAACACTGAGAAAAACTACACCTTTTGACAAAGAGTGCTTTGTTTTGTTTTGTTGGAGAGCAAGGATTTCCAGATGTATTCATTCTTTAAAATATTCAGCTTTGGTTTATTTCCCCAATTGAAAAGCTGCTGATAGCAAATCTCTAGGATTTCATGTAAGTTCAAGCCATGTTTCCTTTAATATAAATATTAAAAGAGAATTCAGAAAATATAGTATTAAGGATCCAGCTTTTATTGAAACCAATATCCATTTGCATCGTAACAACAAACATTTGAATGAGATCATCATACTTGTACTTGACAGGTTCCTTTAATAACTATAAAGACTAATAATGTATAGCCATAATCACAAAAACCCCAAAGAAGTTTAGGTATTTTTGCATTTTGTATAAAAGTCACCTGTCAGGGGAAAATGTTGTGTTTCCCAATATTATTACGCAATTTTCATATTGTATGTTCTTTGGTTGTGTGTGAGGAGCACAGGGAAAAGGCGTGTTGGAATCTAATGATGCGTATTAGAAAGAAAATTTCCCATTCATGGTTTGTTGTTAAGATGCCAGAGCTGGTGATTTCCCTAACAGCAATAAGAAAAAATTGCTCAAAGCAGCAGTATTGTAACAAATTAAAACTTCTCTAGAGACCCAGAACATATAATCAAAACTTAAAGCATTCTGAAAAAGAAATAAGCCCTTGGAAAATGTTCACTCTCCTCCATAACTTTGTTAAGTGAATGATGTTCTGGCCCAATGTTGCGGAGTTACACACACCCTTTCACTAGTGTTTGAGTGGCAGAAGCCACATTTACCATGAGACAGAATAGATTTATTCACAAAAAAGAATTTAGGCGGAATGGCTTATTACTGGAGGTAAGGGATTTCCTCTGTTCATCACTGTCCACTGACAAGAAAAATTACCCTGAATGGTTTTATATCCAGTTTTTTAAAAGTCCATTGCTGGTACAATTCAAATGCCTCATTCGGAAAATTAAATCTTTGAAAAGACAGAATTAAAAAATTCAAGCCTGAATGTTTCAGCAAGTGATAAAACGTACTGATACATTTCTTACCCTGAAAAGAGGCAAAAATTAAAGAGGCAGCAGGAATACTCTTGAAAAAAGTCTTAGAGTCACATTAGATAAAGAAAATGTCATATAAGAACCTCAGAAGGAAAGGAAAAATCACCAATTAGATATATAGCGGTATGTACGATGTACTTAGTGAATGAACATGCATATTCCCCATTTATGCCTTTAGTACAAAAATCAATGGAGATGACTGACTTGTTGGGGTTATGATGAACTATGAGACCAGGGAAGGGAGGTTTAAAGGAACATTGTGAAGAGGTAATGGATTCCAGGAGAGTAAGTGAAATAAATGTGCTAACATTTTCCATTCACAGTAAAATATTCTAAAATATTCTCACATAGTTCTTGCTTAATTACATAGCTCTTATCCAATGTATGTAAATAATGTAAAAACCTAAACCTGCTCTTTTTTTCTTTGGTAGAGAAATTAAAACACTTTTTGAGAAAGAAAAAAGGAGACACTAGTTCAAAACCAAACATTTCTCAAGGCAGGCTGTTAAAAACAAAAAAGAGAACTTAAGAAATTGGTCTCTTAGCTAGCAAAAGCACCAGAAATCCTTCTCTAGAAACAAAAAATATCTGATTTTACAGATATGTTCCCAAACTACTAACTTCTAAGGCACCATAGTTGACATCGATACAACCCAATTTACAGGACTAAAGAGCACAGGCGGAGTCTGGATGTTTCACTCACTCTGTGACACTTCTGCTGCTCAATGCTGCTCTCAGGGAGCACTGGATGAGGGCAGAGGATGGAGGACGTGTTCTCTTTCTCATGGACTCAGAATAAACTAAGTTTCCAAAAACATGCTTGCAGGCTTGGGCAGTACTTGTATACTGCCCACTTATACACAAGCTGCATCAGAATTCACTTCTACTGCAGATAAGAGTATTGCACCATCATTAACATAATCAGGACCTCAGAATCTAACCCGTCAAAGAACTCAGCTCCTAGGCTCAAAATAACGGAAGTGCTGGGCATATGCCACCTCCTGCTATTGTCACAGTTCAGCTGTGCTGGCCCCAGGACAGTGCTGGTTCCACTCGTGACATTTGGCTGAGGAGGTTCCCAGGAGTGATGCTTCTTATGCACAGTTACTGCCCCAATCTCAAGGGCCCTGTAACGGGGGCTGTGCAAAGCAGCAGAACTAACCATCAGTATACTCTTCTGAGGTAAAAATAAAAAGGTTTATTCAAAGATAAACGGACTCTGGTTAAATTACTACTTCATTTTTACTACTACTTCATATTTTAGATTTCAGAGTGCATGAGATGGACAATGTATTCTGGAAATTGTAATTTAACACCCATCCACAAATACATACTTCAAGGATGTATCTTCATTAAATTTACTTTTGCCTATAGACTTTTCCTCCCTACGTTACTAAAAGGAGAGCCATGAGGCACTACATTTGTATTTAACCTTGCAAACTCTTAATTCTAACTTAATTACTCTGTCTTCAATCAACCTCCAATAATATCTTTTTTTGTAAAATACTTTAAAAATCACTCAGACATTAACAAAACACAAAAACAACCCTTCCTTTCCCCACCCTTTCCCAAAGTAATCAACTACAGCTGATTCATAACTGACAAAACACTCAAACTTCTTTAACACACTCAAACAACAAAAAATCCCAGCATATTTTAGATGGCAGTGAGCCGTTACAAGAAATTTTATTAACATACTCTCTAATAATCACAAACCTATACAGCTACGTTCAGTATTTTCAAGGAGAGTGACTTCTGACAAAACGTTTATAGCCAATCGTGGGATTCTCCTAGAAAATGATGGCATTTGCAATGACAGATTTGACAGTTTAATCAGTAAAATGGAATGACAGATATGAAGAAAAAAGTAGATAAGAGTTCGGCTGGCCAAAACCAAACATTTCTCAAGGCTGTGTTAACTGGGTATGCAACAGTTTAATAAAATACCACCTACTACGTTAACTGGGTATGCAACAGTTTAATGAAATACCATAAGCCTAGTCGGAGACCGTGATGGGACCAGCATAGAGGCCACCCATTTCCAGGCCGTTCTGAGATCCAAGATGCCTACTCATTGTTTCTATGACCCTTCCCTAGACGTGCCAGTCAGCGATGGCATGATGAACATTCTGCAGAGCTGCAGCAGTGGCCCACAAGGGCCAGGGCTACCACACTAGTGACTGTGTTGCTGGTGCCTGTGATGACTCTTCTGGAATCCATATCTTATACACAACGCCTATCCGCAGGAAGAACTTCCGCAGGACTGCTCGGAGCTCAGGGATCAAGTCAAACTGCATAATTTCACACAAGTAGGGGTAGTACATGGAAGCATGTGCTTTGAACTTGAGGTGGAAGAGAAGAAGAGAGATAAAATTAAGACATGGAACCGTTTTTTGGTACTCAGTTTCTGAAAAGTGTTCATCTCACCCTGGAACTTCCTTTTCTTGTTATTAAGAAGTTAATACTAAAAAACTTGCAAACTAAAACTTCTTTTAATTATATTTAAATTTAACTTCTCTTCATTAAATTTGCATAGCCTTGCTACCAAAAGTCAATACTCTTTCATTTTGTAAAGCAAGCTGCTAGGTCTAAACCTAGGGCTTCTAGATCTTAACCCTCTCATCCAGCATTGAAAACCATCATATTGTTCTTTTTTTTTTTTTTTGAGACAGAGCCTCAAGCTGTCACCCTGGATAGAGTGCGGTAGCATCACAGCTCACAGCAACCTCCAATTCTGGGCTCAAGCGAGTCTCCTCCCTCTGCCTCCCAAGTAGCTGGGAGTGTAGGCGCCCGCCACAATGCCCGGCCATTTTTTGGTTGCAGCCGTCATTGTTGCTTGGCGGGCCCGGGCTGGATTCAAACCCGCCGGCTCAGGTGTACGTGGCTGGCGCCTTAGCCGCTTGAGCCACAGGCGCCGAGCCTATCCATCATATTGTTTTTAACAGCAATACATGTGGTTTAAATTTCATCCTTTCCCAACTGAGATTCTTCCAGAGAAAAAGCCCTAATATCCCAATGCACTCACTGTTTTGTAACAAATTAATTTAATCTCTAATCCATCTAGAATGGTGCTTGTCATGTAACCATCCTTGGGAGAACTGAGAAAAGAGTTACTTTAAACTCTGAGTGAAAAGCCAACCCAAACCCTATGTCCTAGAGGACATATCTGAGTTTACTTGTTTATACCTTTTCATCATTTATTTTGAGGGTTTTAGTTAGAAGTAACAACAAGAGACTTGTCCAGGCCTCCCGATGGCTTTCAGAATTCACGGTGATGAAATAGGCAAGAGCTTCACTGCACACACTAGAAGAATTAGACAGGGGGAAGCATGTCAAATAACTGGTAAACATCTCACATGTGGGGGAGAACTATTTATTCTTGCAATGAGCATTTATTGAGCACCTGCTCTGGCTGCATTATCTTGGGCAAATCACTGAGCCTCAGTTTTTCCAGCCACAGAATGGGGATAAATAACTCCACCAAACTCAAGAGCTGTGACAATTAAATGAAATTAGTGGTTTTTAAAAAAAATATTTATTTATTTATTTATTTATTTATTTATTTGTTGTTGTTGTTGTTGCAGTTTGCCAGGGCAGGGTTTGAACCCTCCACCCTCAAGTATATGGGGCCGGCACCCTACTCACTGAGCCACAGAAGCCTCCCTGAAATTAGTATCTTAAAGACAGTTTAGCTCAGGCCTGGTATATGGGTAGGGCTGGGCTCAATGTCTGCAGCACAATTAGCACAAGAACAGCTTTTTTTTTGAGACAGAGCCTCAAGCTGTCACCCTGGATAGAGTGCTGTGAAATCACAGCTCACAGCAACCTCCAATTCCTGGGCTTAAGCAAGTCCCCTGCCTCTGCCTCCCAAGTAGCTGGGACTACAGGCGCCCGCCACAACTTCCGGCCATTTTTTGGTTGCAGCCGTCACTGTTGTTTGGCGGGCCCGGGCTGGATTCGAACCCTCCATCTCAGGTGTACGTGGCTGGCACCTTAGCCCGTTGAGCCACAGGCGCTGAGCCAAGAACAGCTTTTTATTCATAGTTAATTATGTAACAGCCTTTCTTTATTAGGGGTAGGAGGCTGAAACAGAAGGGTTGATTGAGGTTAGGAGTTCAAGACAAGCATAGGTGATTATCATGGAAACCCTATCTCTAAAAAAAAAAAAAAAATTAGCCAGGTGTGGGGGCATGCACCTGTAGTCCTAGCTACTTATGAGGCTGAGGCAGGATTGCTTGAGCCCAAAGATTTTGAGGTTGCAGTCAGTTATTGCACCATTACACTCTAGCTCTGCTGACAGAGTGAGAACTTTGTCTCAAAATCTCTTTTTTTTTTTTTTGAGACAGAGTCTCACTATGTCACCCTTCGTAGCGTGCCATAGCATCACAGCTCACAACAACCTCAAACTCTTGGGCTTAAGTGATTCTCTTGCCTCAGCCTCCTGAGTAGCTGGGACTACAGGCACCCGCCACCCTCAGTATATGAAGCCAGCGCCCTACCCACTGAGCCACAGGCGCTGCCCAGACAACTTGTCTCTTAAAAAAAAAACCCACAGGCTTGGCGCCTGTGGCTCAACGGGCTAAGGCACCAGACACGTACACCTGAGCTGGCGGGTTCGAATCCAGCCTGGGCCCGCCAAACAATAATGACGGCTGCAAACAAAAAATGGCCTGGCATTGTGGCGGGCTCCTGTAGTCCGAGCTACTTGGGAGGCGGAGGCAAGAGACTCGCTTGAACATAGGAACTGGAGGTTGCTGTGAGCTGTGATGCCACGGCACGCTATCCAGGGTGACAGCTTAAGGCTCTGTCTCAAAAAAAAAAAAAAAAAAACCCACAAAAAACAAAGCCTGCCATTCTTGCTTCATAATCACAACTGCTTTTTAAAAGACATGTTATGCCAAAAACTTGACATTTGTGTATCTCCTTTATAGAAGTTTTGTAAGACTATGTAAGTAATGTTCTTTTGAGCTTAAGGTGTAATGACCC
This sequence comes from Perodicticus potto, assembly GCA_963574655.1. Taxonomy (NCBI): domain Eukaryota; kingdom Metazoa; phylum Chordata; class Mammalia; order Primates; family Lorisidae; genus Perodicticus; species Perodicticus potto. The sequence continues at coordinate 2,803 of CAUYRH010112599.1, read as the reverse complement.
ATTGGTGTCCCTTTTAATTAAGTAATATACTGATACCCTGTCTGTAAGAAAAAAAAATTCCAAAAAATTGTTTAAAATCACAAGTAAATAGTTTTGCATCATCCCCCCTTTTGGTGAACTTTTAGTATAAGCATGTTATCATGTAAAATTATTTTTTTAATTTCTTTTTTTTTTTTTTTTTGAGACAGAGTCTCAAGCTTTCACCTTGGGTAGACTGCCATGGAATCATACATAGCTCACAGCAACCTCCAACTCTTGGGCTCAAGTGATCCTCTCGCCTTTTTTCTATTTGTAGTAGAGACAGGGTCTTGCTTTTGCTCAGGCTGGTCTTAAAGCCGTGAACTCAAGCAATCCACCCATCTCAGCCTCCTAGAGTGCTAGGATTACAGGCGTGAGAAACGACGCCTGGCCAACAAGTTCATTTTTGATGGCTGAAAACATTCGATCTTATATGCCAAAATTTAGGACATACCATAATTTAGTAATCCACTCCACAGTTGAGGTGTTCTTAATTTTTTCTCTTCCTAAGTCTGCAATGAATATTCTGGGTGAGAATCCTCGTTCCTATTTCTAAAATATTTCCTGAAGTAGGTTCTATAACAGTGGAATTACTGAGTCAAAGAAAACAAACACTAGTATATAATCCAACCTCCTTTCCAGAAAGATCATGTCACTGTACACTCCAATTAGCTGTGCAGGCAAGTGTGCCTCTTATCACCCAGCTGCCTGTACTGTGTGTTTTTAAATATTGAAGGAGGAAAAGGAAGCTCAGACATCAGCATAGAGCTGGATGCCCAGGAAGCTGGGTAGGGCTTCCTCTCTGGTGTCCCACTGTCTCCCTGCTGGTGTATATCTGCGTAACTGATGTGGGTACGTTCTGTTATCTACCTGATTCTAATACACTCTTCTTGGAAAGGAGGAATGATGGGATGTTTAGACCTAACAAAAACTCTAAACAGGACCTAGTTCCAAGAGGAATAGTGACCTCAGGTCTTTAACCAAAGTCAAGACTTCACTCCAGCCTGCCAACTTCAGGTCAGACCACTTTTCACTGCTCACATTTCTGTGCTTTAAGGAGGGTTTATGAGTGAAACAGATGAGGTCCTGCCCTCTTCCAGGCATTAAGAAAAGTAAAATGGAAAAACCACCAAATAAAAGGGAAAAAATGAAAAGGAAAATGTCTGGGGTGTCGGCATGAAGGCATTTTTGTATTTTTCACAGTATTGTGATATATTTTTTATATGACAGACATGAAATCTAGTTAGAAATCAATCTTACGTTAGAAGTCGCTGCTGTATTTCTTCCCAGGAATCTCTGCGGTTCTCATCGACATACATTCGAAACAGAATCCTCAAACAACAGGCCAGGCTGCTGGTTTCTTGTTTTAGAAGATTGGGTTTAGATTTGCCTTTAAAGCCTATAGATCAGATAGTAATATCAATACAGCACATTTCTAGGATAATGCTAATATAGTGTGGGAACTAGTTATCTACTTACTTTAGAAAATATTGAAACATCTCATGTTTCTTTTTCTTTTTTTTTTTTTGAGACAGAGCCTCAAGCTGTCACCCTGGATAGAGTGCCGTGGCATCACAGCTCACAGCAACCTCCAATTCCTAGGCTCAAGCGAGTCTCCTGCCTCCACCTCCCAAGTAGCTGGACTACAGTTGCAGCCGTTGTTGTTTGGCGGGTCCAGGCTGGATTCGAACCCGCCAGCTCAGGTGTACTTGGCTGGCGCCCTAGCCTCTTGAACCAAAGGCGCCAAGCCTTTTTTTGCGTTTTTGACTGGGGCTGGTTTGAACCCACCACCTCTGGCATATGGGGCCGGCGCCCTACTCCTTTGAGCCACAGGCGCTGCCCAACATCTCATGTTCTTAATTAAACTCTGTTGCAACATCAGATGTAGGCAGTCATAACTCTCCAAAAGTTATCCTCTATATAAGACACTCTCTTTGCTCAATGACCTGTTCTCTATTTAGACTTTGCTCATAAGCTGGTGAAGCCATTAGTTTCATCTCCTCAAATGTAATAGCTCTTGGCTCAGCACCTGTAGCTCAAGTGGCCACGTACGCCAGCCACGTACACCAGAGGTGGGTTTGAATCCAGCCTGGGCCCACCAAACAACAATGACGACTACAAACAAAAAATAGCCAGGCATTATGGAGAGAATCTGTAGTCCCAGGTACTTGGGAGGCTGAGGCAAAAGAATCGCATAAGCCCAAGAGTTTGGAGGTTACTGTGACCTGTGACGCCATGGCACTCTACCCAGGGCCACAGCTTGAGACTCTGTTTCAAGAAAAAAAAAAAAAAAGTAATAGCTGTTAAGAATTCTAGTATTTTTATTTCCCAGTTGCAGTGAAGGACTATCAGCATTTTTCTAAGTTGCAAGATCTTTTCTCTACAAAGCACATGTAAGAACAACACACATTCTCAAAGCAAAGCTGTACTCATCAGATAGAGAGATATGTCAACCACTCTTGTAAGCAAAACCTTAATGTAGGCAAGGACATGAATTATCTGGATAGTTTAAAACCATAGGAAAAAATGACATTCCTTAATTGTGGGTTAAAAAAGGAATTTGGGGGAGAGTGGGACGTTCAGCTTCCAGCTCGGGACTTTGGTACTATCAGCAACCAAAGAGCAAATTAAATATGGGTGATATTGAGAAAGGCAAAAAGATTTTTGTTCAGAAGTGTGCCCGGTGCCATACTGTGGAAAAAGGAGGCAAGCACAAGACTGGGCCAAATCTCCATGGTCTCTTCGGGAGGAAGACAGGTCAGGCTGCTGGCTTCTCTTACACAGA
>CAUYRH010112598.1:0-44980 GCA_963574655.1 Perodicticus potto | reverse complement strand
TGCTTAAGATGTCCCATTAAGTTATTGACTTCCTCTCTTTCCATTCTCTTGAGGAAGGCTTGCAACACTATAAATTTCCCTTTTAGGACTGCCTTTGTGCTATCCCAGAGGTTCTGATAATTTGTGTCTTCATTATTGTTTTGTTTCAAAAATTTGGCAATTTTCTTCTTAATCTCCTCTATGACCCAGCTATCTTTCAGCCTAAGGTTATTTATTTTCCATGTCTTTATATGAATATGCAGATATCTGTTATTGGTGAATTCAACTTTTATTGCGTGATGATCTGAGAATATACAAGGAATAATTTCTATACTTTTAAATTTGCTGAGGTTAGACTTGTGAAGTAAAATGTGATCAGTTTTGGAGGATATTCCATGGACTGATGAGAAGAATGTGTATTTAGTTTTATTAGGATGAAATATTCTGTGGATGTCTGTTAAATTCAATTGTTGAATGGTTAAGTTTAAATCTAAAATTTCTTTGCTTAGTTTCTTATTGGAGGATCTATCCAACACTGCCGAAGGGGTGTTAAAATCTCCAACTATTAAGGTGCTGGAGGAAATCAAGTTGCTCATGTCTGTTACAGTCTGTCTTATAAATTGAGGCACATTCTGGTTGGGTGCATAAATGTTAATAATTGAAATGTCATCATGTTGAGTTTTACCCTTAACAAATATCAAGTGATCATCCTTATCTTTCCTTACTTTTGTTGGCTTAAAGCCTATTGTATCTGTGAATAAAATTGCAACACCTGCTTTTTTTCTGATTTCCATTTGCCTGAATTATAGATGACTATCCCTTCACCCTGAGTCTATATTTATATTTTAAGGTAAGATGAGATTCTTGTATGCAACAGATATCTGGGCTGAGTTTTTGTAACCAGTCAGTCAACCTGTGCCTCTTTAGAGGACAATTTAAGCCACTCACATTAATTGAGAGTATTGATAAGCCTGATAGTAATTTGGGTATCAAGTTTTTTGCAAGTCCAGTGGACATTTTTAATCCTTTCACCACTGTGGAAGTTGGAATTTGATCACAAGTTTCTGAGTGAATTTACTTTGGTGGTAGAGCTTTGTGCTTGTCATTGTGGAGAATAAGTCTGAGAATATCCTGGAGACCTGGTTTAGTTATGGCAAATTTCCTCAACATGTGTATGTCATTAAAGTATTTAATTTCTCCATCATAAATGAAACTCAGTTTAGCTGGATACAGGATCCTGGGTTGAAAGTTATTTTGTTTTAGGAGATTAAAGGTCGATGACTATCCTCTTCTAGCTGGAAATGTTTTAGCAGAGAGATTTGCAGTCATTCTAATATTCTTCCCCTTGTAGGTTATGGTTTTCTTATATATGGTCTGGCCAGCAGAGAGATTTGCAGTCATTCTAATATTCTTCCCCTTGTAGGTTATGGTTTTCTTATATATGGTCTGGCTTCTTTCAGAATTTTCTCTTTCATATTAACTTTAGTGAACTTAATTATGATGTGCCTCAGGGATGTCTTATTCAGGTTGGGTCGTGCTGGGGTTCTGAAACTATCTGCTATCTGAATTTCAGAATCTCTTGGCATGGTTGGTATGTTCTCTTTCATAATCTCATAAAGAAGAGACTCTGTGCCCTGTGATGCCACTTCATCATTTTCAGGTATTCCTATGAGACAAATATTGATTTTCTTCGAGTTATCCCAGAGCTTTCTGAGAGAATGATCCATTTTTGCCTTCCATTTCTCTTCCTCTTTGGAAGTTTCGGAGTGTTTGAAAGCTTTGTCTTCCATGTCAGAAATCCTTTCTTCTGCTTGCTCCATTGTTACTGAGGGATTCCACTGTATTTCTCAGATCATTGAGGGCTGCAACTTCTTATTTCAGTGTATCAAAATCTTTGGTCATTTTGTCTTTGAATTCATTGAATTCTTGAGACATCTTTTGGGTGATCTTTTGGATTACTGCTTGAAATTCTAATTCCATCTTCTCCTCCATTTGGCTGATTTTATTTGCTATCCAGACTCTGAATTTGATTTCTGACATCTCAGCCATTTGCTTATGCAAGGGATCTTCTGCTGTATCTACCTTGTCGTTCCTTGGGAGAGTTGATCTACTCTGATTGTTCATATTGCCAGAGTTTTTCTGTTGATTCCGCCTCATGATTATTTTTCACTTTTTCCTATGACCAGTCCTCAGAGTTGGGGAAGTGTGTCTCCCAGATCAGACCCTGGCAGGATTACTCTGTTGTTGCTGGATCTTTGTAGGGACTGACCCTGTGTCGCTCCTCTGGGACTGCGCAAGCCAGGGAGTTCTGGCTGTAGGAGCAGCTCTGGAATGTGGCACACCCCGATCAAGCAGCAGGGTGTGGGATGTTGCATGCGGTTCTGGGAGTGCCTGGCACCCGGTGCCCTTTGCAAAGGGAGCCCGTGCCTCCAGCAGTCTCTAGCTGGAGGGAGGGCAAGGATCACGCAGCCTCCTGAGTCCCTGGCCAGATGGGCAGAGCCAGTATGGAGGCAGAGAGGGGAGGGGACTACGTGGATTGTGTGGCTCCCGGAGTTCTTGGCCTGGGCAGGCAGGTGGAGGCCTGGCAGGTTCCCGGTCCCTGGCTGGTGTAGGCTGCAGGTGAAGGCCTGGCGGGGGGCATTGCGGAGCTGTGCGTGGGTCCCGGAAGTGTCCCTGGCCATGGCAGACAGTGAGGCCTGATGTAGTCCCTGGCTGCTGCGAGCAGAGGGCCAAGTCCCAGTGGGCTCGGATCATAGCCCCACAGAGGTCCTGGCTGGGTTCCTGGCCGAGGCGGGGCAGCAGTCCAAGACCCGGCTGAGCGCCAATTGGGGCTGCACGGGGGTCCTGGGTGAGTCCCTGGCCATAGTAGGTGGTGGGCCGAGGCCCAGCGGGGCACAGATAGGAGCTGGAAAGGAGTCCCGGCAGAGTTCCTGGCTGTGGTGGGCAGTGGGCAGGGCAGGGCACAGATCAGAACCATATGGGAGTCCTGACAGAGTTCCTGGCCATGGCTGGTGGAGGGCCAAGGCCTGGTGGGGAGCCAATTGGGGATGCACTGGGGTCTCTGTGGTGTTCTTGGCCTCTGTGGGTGGCTGACCTGGGGCATGGATCGGAGCCAGGTGGGGGTCCTGGCATAGTCCCTGGCTGAGGTGGACCGTGGGTCAAGGCCAGGTGAAGCACACATTAGAGCCGCATAGGAGTCTCAGTGGAGTTCCTGGACACTTCTGACGGTGGGCCAAGGCCCAGCAGGGTGGCTATTGGGGCCACACTGGGGGCCTGGTGGAGTTCCTGGCCCCTGGGCGCGGTGAGCTGAGGCCCGATGAACATGGATCAGGGCTGCACAGAGTGGCGGGTCCTGGCAGAGTGGTGGGTGGTGGGTTGGAAGGGTCAGAGTGGAGCCCCATGGTTACCAGTGGAGTCCCTGGCCTGAGGGCTGGCAGGGGCTTGGTGGGGCCCTGGAGTCTCTTACGGGCTGCCTGGTGTGTCAGACAGGGAGGGTGGGCCTACTCAAGTCCTCCTCCCTCAGTTTCAGCAGAGGTCAGGCTCCTGGTGTGTCAGGTAAGGGGGGAAGTGTGTCCTGCAGTTATCACTTCTCTCTCTCTGCTGGACTCCCAGTCTTTAGCTCAATTGGGCAGTTTCTGGAGGTTATCTTTCCTTTTGGGCAGGAGCCTCTGTTGGAAGCTGCTTCCAGTCGGCCATCTTGCCCCTCCCCCAATCCTAAATATTTTTGAATAAACACCAATCATATTATTTCTAGCCATAGGATAAATTACATAGCTTTGAAAAATACTAATTTGGACCATATATGCTAATATATGTGAATATGTATATATATATATATTTTATTTTTTTTGGTATGAGAAAATATCTGAAGGTCTTTCCTCTGCCACTCCAGAGTTACTAACAAATATAAATCATTTTATTGAAAAGGGGAAAGCTATAACTAATACATTTCTAAATATATTCTTTTAAAATAAGAAACTTTAATTTTTATGGTCCTCATAACAGCAGGTTGAAATGCTACTTGAGTAAGTTATTCTTTGAAGAAATTTATTTTTCCTAAGTTTGTAGTATTTTATTAGAGCTCTTGGGTGGCAGTGGGAAACCCAGCTGTGACTTAGGCTTTTGAAGTTATCCAACTATGTTCAGTAATTAGCCTTATTCTTTCCCAAACTTTCAAATGTAGGTACAATATAAGGAGACAGTTTTTACTTTTTGAATTAATTTGCTTTTTGATCATATTTTAAATGACTCCTTCATGGATTTTTTTTTTTTCCAAAATATGTAAGAGTAAACTGACTCAAGTCTCAAAATATTGAAAGTAAAAAAGCTTGAAATGTCATGGTCATAAATTTGGAATGGGTTATAAACATTACAACATTAACTGTTTTAACTGTTGATTTTTTCTAAAATTAAGATTCTGAAATTACCTAATCAGAATAACTCAACAATATAAATTTATTTTAGTAGTGGTGGAAAATTTGTATAGGTTATTAATGTAGATATCCAAAAGAGAAAACATGCAATAATAAATTTTATAATAAAACACATAATTACACATATTTCTTCAACTATGAAATGTTGAAGAACATTTTTGTGTAGATTAAATTAAACAAAACATGTGCCTGGAAAACAGAAATCTCAAAATAAATGGATATTTTTGTGGCACCTTCTGCTATTACTTGCTATTGTTTTATTTTAAGACAAAGCAATCATTCTAATGAAAAAGAAATTCTGTCATTGTTATTGTAGATGTTACAATGACAATCGTCAGGAAAAAAGTTAAAAATAATGACAATCACATTGTTCTCTCACAACTATACCAATAAAGTAACACAGTATGGATTATGCTAGGACAGCATGGATAATTTAAAAAGACAAGATGGAGTTTGGGCCACGGGAATTTACGATCAACTAAATTCAATCAAGATGTCTAAAGAAAGAATTTCATGGAAATAAGGAGGTCTTTTCACCTACTGAACCTCAAAAAAGTGAAGGCAAAAATGTGCACATTAGTGTTACTCATATGGCATTATTTTGGAAAATAAATGCCAGTGTATTCTGGAGGGAACCATGAAAGACTATCCAAGTTTCATTGTATTAAACATTTGAAAGATGTACATAATCCCTCTCATTTCAAATAGATGTGCTTTCATTTTTTTCTAACTGAAATTTTCAGTACTTTGTGATTTAAGATGCCTTTCGACTGAGTGTTGATACATAAAATATGGTAGTAGAAGGAATATTGGTACTACAGGGGTTCCTTTCTGACTCTGTGGGATTATTCATCACAAGTGTACCTCTGAAGGACAGACCTCCTCACCCTATGTTACTTATGTCATTTTCTGATAATTGGAGGCTAGCATCTTGATTTGGATTAAAGGAACTTTCATTTAGGAACATTGCTGAAACTGGGATAACATTTTAGGGTCAGTGAAACTGGCTCTATACAAACCCTTGTGACTAAGTCTAACACTTTTTCGTTAACGATTGCATATAAAACTTCTTCTCACCATATAAATCTTTTCATCACTTAGGGAGTCATGGGATAAGGAATAGATTGAAAAATTTGAGTTTAAAACCAACTGAATCTCTCTTATTAACAGAAACATATTGAATTCACCATTTGTCTTGATGAAACGCCATAAGAATAACTGGCTAGGGTGACCAAAAGAGAAAAGTGATTGGGCAAGTCCTATGGAGAAATATATGTAATTCTACAGCATAAAAACAGGCTATCTTCTATTCTTATTTTCTGGTAACAGGAAACAAATATTTGGTAGAGATTAATTCAAATTAACATTCAATGCATAAGCTTTTCTCTTATAATTGATATATAAGTAGCATAAATAAATTGAAATATAAATACTTAAAAAAAATAACCACAGGAATGAATTTATGTTGCTTTTTCTATTGTTTCTCTTGACCCTAAAAAAGCTAAGGGAAAACAGTGGTTTATTTAAAAAGTCCATTTTTATAACTATATTTAGGTCATTACTTTATGAATAATGTGAAATGATTTTTAAAACTTATGCAAAATTCATGCTGGGGGCCTTTAGTTAATCAAAACTCACATTTGACCTGCTTCTAAAAGAATTAGATTTAGCCTTGAGTAAATTTGGAGCTTGAAGTATATTAAGCGGCTATATTATTGGGTAATACAGTAAGTAATTTTGTTGGCCAGTAATAACAGAAAGTAACTTGAATAGCAATTGAATAAGGCATGCTACTTGGTTCTTTCATCTTACCATTTATCTATACATTCTTTCAATTTTAATTAAAGCATGTTAATTATCTTCTAGGAAGCATACTAAGCTTTGAGAATACAATAATAAGCCAAACAACTAAGGGCCCAAATTTCACAGAACTTAAATTCTAATGGGAAAAAAAATTTTACAACCAAGTAAACTAACAATTGTAGGCAGTGATTAGTGCTTTAAAAAGTGACTCAGGTTCTTTAAAGTATGACATTGGTGCTTTGATGTGGATTGCATTATATTTATAGATTGCTTTGGGTAGTGTGGACATTTTAACAATGTTGATTCTTCCCAGCCATGAGTATAGTATGCTCTTCAATTTGTTGAACTCTTCTGCTATTTCTCTTCTCACAATCCATAATTATCTTTATATAGATCTTTCATGTTTTTCCTTAGACATTTTCCCAGGTATTTCATCTACTTTGGTACTATTAAAATAGGAATTGAGTCTTTGATTTTATTCTCTCCTTGACGATTGTTGGCATATATGAAGGCTTCTGATTTGTGGGTATTGATTTTGTATCCTGAGATGTTGCTATATTCCTTGATCACTTATAAGAGTTTTGTTGTTGAGTCCCTGGGGTTTTCCAGGTGTAAGATCATGTCATCTGCGAAGAGGGAGAGTTTGGCCTCTGTCCCCATTTGTATTCCATTGATCTACTTCTCTTGGGGCATTGCAATGGCTGGGACTTCCAATACTGTGTTAAATAGCAGTGGAGACAGAGGGCATCCTTGTCTGGTTCTAGATTTGTGTGGAAATGCTTTGAGTTTTACTCCATTCAATATGATATTGGCTGTGGGTTTGCTGTAGATAGCCTCTATCAGCTTAAGTCTCTTTATTTTGAGTGTTTTTATCACAAAAGAATGCTGGATATTATCAAAAGCCTTGTCTGGATCAAGTGAAGAATTATATGGTCTTTATTTTTTATTCACTTTATGTGGTGTATTATATTTATAGATTTGCATATGTTGAACCAACCTTGTGTCTCTAGGATAAAACCCATTTGATCATGGTGATTGCTAAGTTGTGGAAGGAACCTAAGTGCCCATCAATCCATGAATGGATCAACAAACTGTGCTATATGTATACCATGGAATATTGTTCAGCCATTAGAAAAGATGGAGACTTCACATCTTTTACATTTACCTGGATGGAGTTGAAATGCATTCTTCTTAGTAAAGTATGACAAGAATGGAAAAATAACTACCCAATGTACCCCATACTAATATGAAATCAATATATAAGCAATTACATGCTCATAAGAACAATAATACACTAATAAAGTCCGGTTTGGGGCTAAAAGGAAGAGGGGGAGGACGTATGGCAGAAGGAGGGAGGGCAGGAGGCAGGATCTCACCTACTGTGAACATTGTGAGGGTGTATGACACACCCCCTGGGGGAGGGGCTCTGCTACAAATGGAACTTTACCCTGGAAGTTAGAGCAATGTAACCTAAGAATTGTACCCTCATATTAATTTGAAAAAAAAATATATATACTAAAAAAAAAGTGAATCAGGATAAAGTGATGATTACTGAAATGGGGATACAATGGTCAAAAAGACTTCTCTAAAGTCTCTAATTTAAAAAAAAACAGTAAAAAACGATTTTTATCATAAAAATGCACTGAAAGTCTCAATGTTGCAAAAATATGAATTCCCTAGATTCAAAGTAATCTCAATCTAACTTTCAGCAGGCATTTTTTTCCCTTAAAGTTAATACATTGTTTTGAACATATTTATGGAAATGTTGAGTTTCAGACAAGCCACAGAAATTTTGAAGATCCTTATGAAGGACTTGCATGACCAAATACAGCAATGAGCTTATCATGAAGCCAGTTGAGGTGATATGGCATAAGCTAATGACACAGAATATCAGGAGGCAGTCCTGTACAGAAAGACACAATGTAATTTATGACAAACTGAAAGGGCAGTGCTTCATGATATCCAAATAGAAAGCAAATTAATCTTCATCCCTGTCTTACAACACACACACACACACACACACACACACACACATGATGTAGTCTAGAACTGAATGTATTAAGTAAATCAATAAAAATTGAGGAGATAGAAAAATTTCATTATGACTTAAGGATATAAATGCATATATATATAATGAAATTGTAAATAAAAGTTTAGAAAATTATATAAATCTGAGAATAATGGTCACTTCAATGAGTGAGAGACATTGTGATTAAAGCCAGTGAGGTCTTCTGATAAAGTGACCAGAGTTTTAGTTCTTTATTCACTTTCTGGTGTCCTACATTTTCAGTTTGTAATGATGTACTAAATTTTCCATGCCTACAAATTTATTAACCATACTATCTATTTATATATTTAGTATATTTATACTAAAAATATTTTGAAACAAAATGAAGGCCTCTGTGAGATGACATTATTTGAGACTTTTCATATAAAACATTACAATTTGCTGAAAGCTTTTACTATTATATAAAGGAATATTGTTCCACAGTGACTCTTATTAGTTGTAATCAGTATGCAAGTATATACTTCTATCAATGTGAGATTTAAAAATTAAATGCACTTACTCCAAACCCTCACCAAAATCTGTCATCCAAAAATTTACCCCAAAATACAATCCTCACGCTGTCTCTGAGTTACCTCAGTACAGCACTTTGGGAAGTCATATGGTTTGGGCAAACAAAAAGTAGAGGAAACATCTATTCAACCAAAAAGTGTGTATTGGCTTCTTATTAATTCTCTACAAAGCCACTGTGGCATCAGAACAAATATTTGAAAGAATGGGGAGAAAGCATCATGTGACAATGTTGTATCATATACAATAAACATTAGATGTGGAGATTTCAAGTGAGAAAGGCAAGAATAAATGGCAGATGACATTGTACCTCAGTATCTAGTTAGGGATTGATTATGTTGAGGGCTCTGATGAAGGGTCATATATGTGAGCCCATTCCTTGTAATGTACATGGGAAGTAGTTTTTAGTCAGCTCGAGAGAACTTTTCCCAGGTCACGTTCAAGAATTTGAAGAACCCAGTTTTTAGCTCTAAAATTAAAGGTGGAATATGGCTCTGGAAAAATGTAACAAATCAGTTATCTGATGCGTAAAATACACAGAGAGAAATATGGACTTTACCTTGACATTGAGAATGAAGCAAAGAATCCGTATGAGTAGGTAAGTGACATGACTGGGTCTGTGCCTGGTAAAAATGACCTTAGCCGTGTCATGGAGAACTCAGTGGATGACAAGTACTTGAAGCCCAGGAGGGTAGATAGGACGCTGCTAAAATGTGCCAGGAAGGAGGTAAGAAAGAGTTGAAGTAAATCCAAAGAACTTAGAATAGGAAAACAAAGAGGAAGCTAGGGATAGCTTTAAGAGGAAGTTCAGAGAATGAAAGGATGATATTTGAATATTAGAAAGGAGCATTGGAAGACATGGGTGGCTAGGCTTTGACATGGTAAGGTGTATCTACACAGACCAGTAGCAGAGAGAGTCTAAGATAGACTTTTTTATAGTCTCCAGTCATGTTTACAGCTATGTATGTGGTTTTTAAAGTAACCTGTAAAAGAAGACAGATGAAGACACAAATATAGTAAAGGGGTAGTCTCAAAAGTACAAGTCTAGGAAATTAGTGAAGCAGAGTATAATTATGGAACCAATTAGAAAAGATTTCCAAAAGAAAAGAAAAGATAAGCAATGCCAAATGTAAGATGGTAAGAAGGATAAAAAAAGAACTGGTTTTGATAATGGGAGGGTCATATCAGCATAATTAGGCTCAGAACTGAGATACAGTGTCTGTGAAGATAGTTGAAAGAAGTAAACACAAGTATAAAGGACACCTCTCATGGGCCTTAGTTAGCACAAAACAATAAAACATCATTAAAATTATGGTACAAATAGTAATTTCCTTGTTTTTTACTGTGTAGGAAAGGGAAAACAGGGGTCTAACATTTTTAAGCACATATTGTCAATCAAACTCCGGTTGACAACGTAACCCAATAAATATCAGTTTTTTTTAAGTATACATAAACTGTGATTTTAAGGAGACATTAAAAGTTAAAAGTGTTAAAAAATACAACATAAGGCATGCACAAACTGTCAAAGATTGAATCCATGAAAAGTTGCAATTCCAATTTTTGAGAATTTTTTTTGCAACATATAGTGACTCACATAAATAAAACGTTGCTTTCGCATGTTCACACAGCAAAGTACACTTACTTAGATTATAGCCCTTTCATACTCTGTAATAATAGTCTAAATGTCATTGCCATCTCATGTATCAGATTATGAACTTCCAGAAGACAGACTCGGATAATGTCCTTTGTATCATTTTGCCCTTAAGTCATGACACAAAATGAATTGATGAATTCATATAGAAGAAAGATTAGCAGAAGAGACAGTGAAAAATAAAATGATTTTCCACATGTACCTTAACAAACAATAAGGAGTTGTGATTGTATGAAAATACTGAGCTATAAAGAATAAGCAAAGTATTTCATTCAGAAATGTATATGCGAAGGCAAATATGTATTACCAGTGAAACATTAGAAATCTAAGCCATTGCTTCCTGAAAGAATGGTGAATAAACGTAAAGTATCCATTAAAGTGGTGTAAAGTGTATGGTCAGACAATTCATAAAAGAATACTTGTGAATGAATAAGAAATATATAACAAGATAAAATATCTAAAGAGTAATCAGAGAAATGCAAATAAAATATTAACATATCATTTATTGCTATGTAAAATTTGCCTTTCAGTTTCTTGAAATTGGCCTTGGCAATGATTTTTTTTGTTATCATACCAAAACCTCAGGCTACTTAAGCAGAAATAAGTCAGTAGGACTACATTACATTAAACAGCTTCTGCATAGCAAAGGACATAATTAACAATATAAAAAGGCAACCTATGGACTATAAAAATATTTAAAATCACGTATATGACAAGGAGCTAATACCTAAATTTTATAAAGAACACTTGTAACTCTGTACCAAGAAAATTAATAACCTAATTTAAAAATGGACAAAAGACATGAACAGACCTTTCTCCAAAAAAGACAGAAAATGGCCAGCAAATGTATTAAAAGGGAGTTAACATTAATCATCAGGAAAATGCAAATGAAAACCACTATTTGATATTGTCTCACATCAACAGAGATAACTACAAAAAAAAAAAGACAAAAAAAAAATGTCATTGACAATGCAGAGAAAAGTAACCCCCAATACACTTTTGGTGGAAATGTAAGTTGGTACCACCATTATGGAACAAAATATGGAGGTTCCAAAGAAAACACAATAGAACTAGCACATGTTTCAACAATTCTTTTTCTAAGTTTATACTCAATGTAGGTGAAATCACCATCTCATAAAGGTATTTGCACTCACATGTTCATTACAGCATGATTCACAATAACCAATATGCAAATGACCTAAATATCCATTTATGGATAAAGAAAAACTGTGATATAAAATATATACTGTGAAATATTATCCAGGCTTACAAAAGGTTATCCTGCCACTTGCCTCATCAGGTATGGACCTATTTTATGCTAAGTGAAATAAACTAGACACAAAAAGAAAAATATCGCATGACTTCACTTATATATGGGACATTAAAAAAATCTCAAATACATAGAGATGGAAAATGAAGAAGTGGTGAACATGGCAGGCAGAAGCTGGAAGGGAGTAAAAAGGGGGAGATATAGGTGAAAGGACATAAAATAGATATTTAATAGGAATTATAGAAATCTAATGTATAGCATCAGCAGTGAAGTTAATAAAATTATATTGTATTAGAGATTTTTGTTAAATAGATTTTAGCTTCTCTTCACACACACAAAAATATGTCTGATGGCAAATATGTTACTATGCTTCACTATAGTAACCATTCATATATTTCCCCTAGCATCGTGTTCTAAACCTCGAATACACCATACAAAACCTGTGTTAAAAAAACAAAAACATTTAGTTAGTTTCACCTGTACCCTTCTAAGATGCACCGTAGGAAACTTACTAAATGCAGAATGTAAATGTCTGAACACAATAACTGAGAAAATGCCATGAAGGCTATGTTAACCAGTTTGATGAAAATATTTCAAATTGTATATAAAACCAGAACATTGTACCCCATTATTGCATTAATGTACACAGCTATGATGTAATAAAAAAAAGAAAAATAATAATAAAAACAGGAAATATAAAGTTGCCTTTTAATGCTAGATTTTTCTAGCGTTTCTGGGATTCCTTTTAAGGATATATCACACAAGTACAGAAGGGTGTACGTCCAAAGTTGTTTTTACACATTTGTAACTATAAAAAATGAAGACATAAATAGGAGAATGGGTAAAATGAATTATAATACAATCATAATAGCTTTGTAGTCTTTTAAAAAAGAATATAGTGGAGGTATACACCTGGACTCAGAAAAAAATCAGTAATTTTTAACTAAATCTGGAAATCTATAAAATATGTATGGTATGCTTCCATGTGAAAAAATATATAGAATGCATAAAAATATGCATATATGTACCTATTTCTAAAAAAAAACAACCCTAGGATGATAAATTCTGAGCTGGTAACAATGACCAGCCCCATTCATGAAGCATAAGTACCTGACAGGAAAATGTTTTACTTTTAAAATGTTTACTTCAGATTCTATATCTTTTAGTAAAATAACTTAAACTTCCTTTTTGGAAATCTTCTACTTTATTATGATTAATGTCACACATAATTTAGCTTAGAGATAAATAAAAATCAAAATAAAGTGAAGAACACCGATAAGGAATCTTAAAATAGGTATAATTCCTAATTTCTCTAAAAGAAAGGGGAAAAAGGAACGTGCTTGAAATACATGAATCAACAGGCTCTTGAAGAATTAATGGACAAAGATGAGCTTGTTATTTTAGTACATATGTCCTTTTTCTAAAGCCAGCAGGGTTATGGGGCTTGAAAATATATATTGTAGCTGAAAGGAGTCATGCTTGCATTTAGTTATGAAGTTCAAATTGGAAGCTGTTCAGGCAGAAAACTAATAGAAATGGGTGATAGCTAATTAACCTAAGGCTTCAAAGTAATTGCTCTGCAAGAAGCAATTTAAAAGGGACCTTTGTTTTATTTATTTATTTATTTTGAAAATCATAAAATGCCCTGTTTGACTTTTGGTGCATGAACAATATTGATTTTTTTTTTTTTTAAACTTCTACCTGATTCAACTTCCTGGTAAGTTTGTAAAAGGGCAAAAGAATAATAAGAGTTATGCTTCATATTGCATAACGAATACTCCAGGCTTAGGACTTTGCATGTAATGTTGAGATAATAGGAGAAGATTTCTAAACTCATTTTGGCTCAGTGGATAGGACTATATTGGTTATATATTGTATTGATTATTGCTGAGTCCTGAGACACAGTCCTTACCACTGGAGTCCACAGAGTCAGCTATGCTAAAGCATACAGCTGTAGAGTAGAGAAGTGGTTCCCCAAGCAACAGCAACGCACCATTGTAGAAAGAATGCATGGCATCTAAAAGCAGCCTCTATTTTCCAGTTTACAACTCTGTTCTCTAATCTTACTTCTCAAAAATATCCATGCTTACATAAAATATACTCTTTCCTTTTTAAAGAAAGAAGCCCCAGATTTCCTGCATTTTCTACAACATCCAGTTCCTAAAAAAGATTGTTTTTAAATAGTATGAAATTCCCTCCAAATTAGTTCAATTTTTCCGATTTACAGCTTCCTGGCAGTTAGGCTTGATGTGAGACCTGCAGATGAGGACAATCCACTTAGGTGAAGTATTCTCATCAGAACTTCTGGCCCTGGATACCTGACTCCAGATCCAAGCTGTATTAGCTTGTAATCTACATGAATGCTAGGACCATCTTCTTTCACCATTAGATCATTCTTAGGGTTTTAAATTAGGAGGGTGAATGGTGGTATCACACCTATGGTGCTTATTGCAAGGTTCACGTGTCAGATCTATTAAGTATAGAGTATAAATGCCTTAACATAATAATTAAGTAAATGAGATGAGGTATATATTAATCAGTGCAATGTAAGCGTTCCTAATTCTATATGAAATCAGCACATTGTACCCTCTAAATGCATTAATGTATACATGATCTATGTGTTTATGATTTAATAAAAAATGACAGAGATGTAAAAAAATAAATTACACAGTATGACTACATAAAAAATTTGCTCCAGAAATACAAGTTTTCTAGGTTATCTCCAGGAATCATGTTCTCAGTTACTTAGACATCCCACTGAAGCAAGAAGTTTTTTCTTCCTTTGTTTTGTTGTTGCTTATTTTTAATTTGTATAAATATATGACGTACTTCGTAGTTTGTTACGTGAAGAAATTGCATAGTGGTGAACTTAGGGATTGCAGGATGTCCATCACCCAAATGACACACATTGTCCCCCAGTAAGTAATTTCTCATTTTTCAACCCCTTCCTTCCTCTCAACCTTTGAGTCACTGCTACCATTTTATACTCTGCTGACGTGTACAAGTTATTTAGCTTCTATCACAAATGAGAACACATGATGTTTGTCTTTCTATGTCTGAGTCATTTCATTTAAAATAATGACTTCTAATTCCATCCATGGTGCTCTAAAGAACATGATTTCATTCTTTTTTATGGATAAATACTATTCCATTGTGTATACATATAGTATGTTTTCTTCATTCAAATATCTATTGATGCACAAATAGGTTGATTCTACTTCTTAGCCACTCTGAATTGTGCTGTAATAAATATGTGACTGCAGTTATTGTTTTGATATAAATATTTCCTTTCATTTTTGGGTACATGCCCAGTAGTGGGATTGCTGGATAAAATGGCAGTTCTGTTATAGTTCATTCAGAAATATCCACCCTGTTTTCCATAGAAGTTTAATTTACTTTCCCTCCAACTGTATAAAAGCATTACTTTATCTCCCCACCCTTGTCAACATTATAATTTTTTTTTCCTTTTTAATAATAGCCATGCTGGCTAAGGTAAGATGATACCTCATTGAAGTTTTGATTGGCATTTCCTTGATGACAGTGTTACTGAGCATTCTGTTTGTTTGGCATTTGTGTGTCTTCTTTAGAAAATATCTATTTGTGTCCTTTGTCCTTTTGTTAATGGGTTTTTTTTTTTATCTTCTTCCACTGTAAATGCTGGATGTTATTCCACTCTCAGTTGCATAAATTGGACTTATTTTGCCCCATTCTGTAGGTCATATTTCACTCTGTTGATTATTTTCTTCACTGTGAAGAAGTTTTTAGTTTAATTAAGTCCCACTTATCTGTTTTTTTTTTTTTTAATTTTGATGCCTGTGCCTTTGAGGTTTAAGTCAAGAATAATTTGTCTAGACCATTGCCAGAAGAATTTCCCCTGGATTTTTCTTCTAGTGTTTTTATATTTCTGGTTATTATATATAATTCTCTAATCCATCTTGTATTGTCCTTTATATATTGTGAAACATAGAGTTCCAATTTCATTTTTCTGCACAAGGAAATACAATATTTTCCTATCATCATTTCTTGAAAAGGATGTGTTGGCCCTAAGGTGTATTCTTGTCAACTTTGTCAAAGATCAGTTGGTTGTGAATACGTAGCTTTATTTCTGGATTTTCCATTCTATTTCATTAGTCTGTTTTGATACATACCTCCAGCTTTATTCTTTCTGCTTAGGATTGCTTTGGCTATTTAGGCTCTTTTTTGCTTCTTTATGAATTTTAGGAGATTTTCCCTGTAATCTTGTGAAAAATGGTGATGATACTTTGGTAGGAACTGCATTGAGTCTACAGATTGCTTTGTGGAGTATGTCAGTTTAACAATATTGATACTTCTATTTAGGAGCGTGATTTGTTTTTCCTTATGTTTCATATATAATTTCTTTCATTGGTGTTTTGTAGTTTTACCCATACCTTCACCTCATTAAATATATTCCCAGATATTTTATGGTCTTTCAAAGTGTGGTAAAGGTGATTATGTTATTGATTTGGTTCTCAGCTGGATCATTACTGGTGTATGGAAATGCTACTGACATTTGTTCATTGATTTTGCATCTTGAAACTTTACTAAATTCAATTGTCAAATTGTAGAGTTATTTGGTAAAATGTATTTTTCTAGATATAACATCATAGGTGAACAAGGATACTTTCACTTACTCTTTTCTAGGTTAGGTGACTTTTATTTTTTTACTCTTGACTGGTTGCTATAGCTAGAGCTTCCAAAGGAGTGGAGAAAATGGGCACTCTTATCTTGTTCCATATTTTACAGGGAATACCTTCAACTTTTACCCATTCAATGTGGTGGAGATTGCGTGTTTGTCACATGTCATCTTTATTATTTTGAGTTATTTTCCTTTTAAGCTTTTATGAGTTTTTATCATGAAGCAATGTTCAATTCAATTATTATCATGATTATCTTTTATCAATGATAATAATTATCAATTATTTTCTGCCTCTATTTAGACAATCATATGGTTTTTGTACTAATTCTGTTTTTTTTGATATACAATATATATTGATATACTTATGTTGAATCATTCTTTCATCCTTGGTATAAAACCCACTTGATCATGAAATACTACCTTTTGATTTGCTATTAGATTCACTTTGCTAGTATTTTGTTGCAGAACTTGGCATCTGTGTTTATCAGGGATACTGGTCTATAATTTTCTATTTTTGTTATGTCCTTGTCTAATTGTAGTCCCAGAGTAATACTAGACTCATAAACTAAGTTAAAGAGAATACTCTCCTACTGAACTTTTAAAAGAAGTTTCAAGATGATTGGTGTTAATTCTTTATACATTCAAGCGAATTTGTCTATGAATTCATCTGTTCTGGTCTTTTCTATTTTGGAAGATTTTTCTATCACTGATTCTATCTCTGTATTCATTATTGGTCTATTCAGCTTTCTGTTTCTTCCTGGTTCCGTGTTGGGAGAGTTTATGTTTCCAAAAATTTACCCAATTTCTCTAGATTTGTTACTTAATAAGACGAGAGTTCTTGATAGTAAACTCTGAGGATTTTCTCTATCTCATTTTCCATTTCTGATTTTGTCTATTTGAATCTTATCCTTTTTTTTTTTTTTTTTTGGTTAGCAGCTTGTATTTTATAAATGTTTTTTATTTTTTTTTAAAAAATAACTTTTTGTTTTGCTAATTCTTTTTACTGATTTTTGGTCTCCATTTACTTCTTTTCTGTTTTTTGCCATTTTGTTTTTTTCTGCTAACTTTGGGTTTGATTTTAGCTTGCTTTTGTGGTTGCTTATGTGCATATCACATTAGTAATTTGTAATCTTTATACTTCTTTGACAGCACATTATATTATAGCATATAATGCAATAAACATTGTTATTATCCCTTTTTAAAAAATATATATATATATCCCAGGGGTTTTGATATGTTGTGTTTCCATTCTCATTTTTTTTATTTTTTTTATTTTTTTCATTGACTTAATGATTTCTAAGGAGCATCTTTTTAAAAATTTTTATGTAATTATGTAATTTCTGAACTCCCTGTTGGTATTGACTTCTATTGTCATTCCACTCTGGTTTGAGAAGATACTTGATACAATTTCAATTTTTTTTTAAATTTATTCATAGTTGTTTGTGATCTAATATATGATCTACCTTCCATATGTTGATGAAAAGAATGCATATTCTACAGTTTGGGGGTAGAATGTTTGACAAATGTCTGTTAAGTCCATGTGTTCTAAAGTTCAGTTTAAAGCCAACGTTTCTTGGTTGATTTTCTGTCTCAATGATTTGTCTAATGCTTTTGATGGGTGTTTAGAAGCCCCCCCCCATTTTATTGTACCGGTATCTATCTTTAGGTCTACTTGTCTTTGTTTTATGTGTATGAGTGCTCTAGTATTGGGTGCACATATATTTATGTTTATTATATCCCCTTGCTGAACTGATGCCTTTATCCTTACATGTTGACATTCTTTGTTATGTATCATTGCCTTGCTGATTCCTTTACTATTAAATGATGAGTTTCTATATATACAGAAAGTTTCTCTCTCTCTCTCTCTCTCTCTCTCTATATATATATATATATATATATATATATATATATATAGAAAGTTTCTATATATATATATAGTTTCTATATATATATAGTTTCTATATATATATATAGAATATATATATATATATTTTTTTTTACTGATTTGGGCTTAAAGTCTATTTTCTCTGCTATAAAGATAGCTACTTCCACTTTTGGTGTTCATTTCCATGGAATCTTTTCCTATCCCTTTACATTCAGTCTATTTCCTGTATTTCTACAGGAAAGGTGAGTACCTTCTATGCACAATATAGTTAGATCATGTTTCTCTATTCATCCTGACAATTTATATTTTTTAAGGGAATAATTTAATCCATTTATGATCACGTTAATATTGGTATGTGATCCTTTCTTTTTATGTTTGGCTTTGTGATTTGGTGGCATTCTGTAATGTTGCCATTTATTTTCCTTTCTATTCCTCCTTTATGTGACTGTTTTATAACAACCTGTGAGTTTTATATTTTCTTCATGATTTTTCGTCATGATTTTCAATATCAATTTTTTCTTTCCATGTTTAAGATTTCTTTGATAATTTCTTATAGAGCTGCTCCAATGGTTTCAAATTCCCTCAGCATTTGCTTATTAAAAAACAAGAAATTTGTTCTTTTTCATTATGAAGTTTATTTCTATTGGATATAAAATTCTTTGCTGACAGATTTTTTTTTTTCTTTCAGTCCTTTGGAAATGCTATTCTGCTCTCTTCAGGCCTGTACGGTTTCTGCTGAGAAGTCTGCTGAGAATTTTAACTGTTAGAGTTTACTTTATAAGCAACTAGACTTGCCTCCCTCTCGTGCCCCATTTCCAGTTGGATTCCTTCCCTTATCCCAATTGTAGTAGCCAATCGGAATGATCATTCATAACAGTTTGTATCTAGTTTATATTACCAGTCCCAGACCTTAGGACACATTGACTGGCTTAATATCATGTCTCTGTAGTAATTCTCCTCTTGTTAACATCCCAGGGTGGGGAGTCCAGTTATAGCACCAATGCCTGGATCCTATGGCAAATTTCTCAGTTCTTGTTGTGGGATTCCCCCCATCCCCATTGGAGCCCAGGTACCCTAACCCCAATCTGAATCTCTCTAACACTAAACACTGGTGCCACTGTTTCCAAGACTACATACAGATTGTTACGATTTAGGATTGAGAATGGCATCTTACTTTAGCTGCTTGGTTATGAAGGAGTGGATGGGACACTTCCGGGGGCAGTTCCTTTTCATAGTCTCCTGTCCACATCCTAAGTTAGAGTCACATCTTGGGAGATTAAAGGTACACTTCCATGGCCTGGACTGTATAGTTCTCTGGCAGGAAAGTGGACCATAGAAAGTCATTTGCCCTCTGCTGCCCTGGGTATTCACTTCCAGTTTTCAGCCAGTTCCACCTATGCATGTTGCTGTTTTCCTTCTCCTTCCCAGAATTGGGAGTTTCCTTTTGATTTTTTGTTGAACTACAGTGTTCCCTCTTGGATAATATATTCAAAGTGTGATTGTCTACACAATATTTTGGTTCTTCTAACTGGATGAATTTTTTCTGGAAATACTTCTAGTTAGTCATCTCGAGAAAAAGAAATACTCCAAAATTTGTCAAGAAGGCTGTTGTCTGTTGTTCAGGATCCATACATTCAATATACTAATATTTTCTCCTTAATCTTAATATTCACTTTAATGTGGTTAATTTAGGATTGTTCCCATATTGAACCAAACATTTTAAAGCAAAGGTAGAGTAATTACATGGACATAAAAAAAGTCTTTCCCCTATAATCAGGGTGAGACAGATTTCCTTAAAATGCATTAGTTACATAGGAGATATGTTCCAAAAGTTTATCATGTGTTTCCAAGAGAAACTAATTTTCTTGAGATTCAAAACAGATACTAAGATAATTAACATATCAATATTGTTTATGAGTTTCCACAATAAGATTGAAAACTACTTGGGAATAATAATCATGTTATAGGACTGTATTTGTTTGTCAGAACAGGTAATGGATAATGAATTAAATGTTTGTGTATATTTTATTTCATCAAATGTATTATAATTGCAATCTTAATATTTGTAATAAATGATAACTTTTCTATTATTTGATTATATTATATATATATTCACAAATATGCACACATATGTTTGCATAACCCAGCTTTTCAATTGTTATTGACAAAATTATTATTCACTTCGATCTTGGAAAATCAACAAAATTTCAAAATAAACTTTCCTGGGTTGTTCTTATTTTATATAATATTAATGTCTGTTTTATTTGTCTTTTGTTGCAGGATTTATTTATACCTGTGGTGGAACATTAAAAGGACTTAATGGCACTATAGAAAGCCCTGGTTTTCCATATGGATATCCAAATGGTGCAAATTGTACATGGGTAATAATAGCAGAAGAACGAAATAGAATACAAATTGTATTTCAGTCATTTGCTCTAGAAGAAGAATACGACTACTTATCCTTATATGATGGACATCCTCATCCTACTAACTTTAGGACAAGGTTAGTGTATTTTGAATGGAAGAGTGGAGGGAAAATGTTTTATGTGTAAAGGGAGATTATGTGACAAATGAACATTTTTGAGGCAATTATAATATAGTCATATTCATTTCAGTATTTTTTTGGAAATATATTCCATGAACAAATTAGTTTGGTACATCAGACTTCATAATACTAGTATACTAATACTGTCTCTCAAAAAGGTGAACGTAAATTGTGACATCTTTATTGGGGTTAAATGAATTTTGTTTTTACAAACAATTATTTCAAGATTTCATTTATTATAAGTATAATTTCAGAAAAGAGTAAACACATGATACAGTGTGCCTTTCTGTGGCATGTGTATAATTTTAATATAGAAAAATATTCTAAAACACCTTAAAATTAATATATTATTAATATTAATATTAATTTAAGATTATGTATGTATTTTCTAACATTTAAATATATGAACACTATATCCTATTTCAAAAAATGAGGTATTTGTATTTCTATGTCTTCACATAAAAGTATTTATTTTTAAGCTAATTGATAAACCAGATATAAAAATTAGTTGTTACACTGACTTTTATTGAAGTGGTTTTTCAAAACCTCCTTTGGCCAGTAAGAAAATATGAAGTATTTTTCCACCTTGCCAAAAACTCATTTTAAATGTCAATTAAATGTAATTAACTAAAAAGTTCAAAATTCTAAGTTTTACATATTTTTCAAACTCAGAGTAATACCAGTACTTATATATTTTTCTTTAATGGCAGTTGCTTTTATAAATTACTAATTGAAAATATTTCAATAAGATAACAAGTAGGAATTAAAGACTTTCACACTGGGCTTTGTTTGTGTTATGGTTGTGAGACTCTGTAGTCAATAATAGTTGATACTGTCATCTTGTCTTCCTAATCTATGGGAAGCAGAAAATCAACATTTTATACTTCTGTCAATTTTTCATATTCTTTTACATTGATTTTTTCCCACTTTAAATAAAAATTTTATGTTTATTGTCCTCACAATGTTTGTTGTGAAAGTCGTAACATAGTGAGGAAAATGGTGGATCAGGAGGCAAGATTTGTATTATAATGTGAGGTTTGTTGATCACCAGATATCTCTCGGGAGAAAGACCTCTGTGCTTAAATTGGGTGATGGTAACAATAGGAGAATGGTATCCATCTCACTGTAGTCGTCTGTATATTTTTGAACCTGCTGCACAGACATAAGATTCTATTGGAGCACATTTGAATAATTTCCAGGCAGATTAATTAAAAATGTTTATGTTGTTTTACAAACTCTTAGCTATGCACAGAAAACTTCACTAGATGGATTAGAGGAGGGAGTATATTCCCCCCCCCTCTTGTGTACATTTATTTACTGAGAAAATATGATTATTTTTTCCTTTAACACCATTAAACTCTTTCAATAAGCATCCATTCCATAAATGCTCCATGTAGTATGGCGCGCACTTCTGACAATACTATTTCATCATCATTGGTGAAATCATGAAAATTCAGGAACGTTTTTGTCAATGACACAGCACTAAATCAAGATAGAATACCAATAGTACCCTGTGTGCCTCGCACATGTATGCCTGCCTGCGTTAGTGGGTGTATTTGTTAGTGTAAGAATTTGCCACACCTCTATACATCCAGTCAGATTGCAGGCCATAAGAGGAAAAGGAAATTACTTATTAAAATTTCAAGACAGCTAAAAGAATGTGTATACAGAAGTAGATGTACAAAGATATTTGTGCATTTTCTTTACATCACTAACGTATGCTATATGATTGGTCTAAATATAAAAAGAAATATACTTCTCTTGATTTGGTAGTATCTGATAGTTTCTAAGTGTCAACTTAGAAATTGTTTATGTAAGTATCTATTCTCTCTAGAGCCCCTTGAAAAGGAGAAAACATACTTTTATTTTACCTCTGCCCTTGCTTTAAAAAAAAATCACAGATTCTAGAAAGTATAGTTCATTGTTCTCATTCTTTCTTTCTTAATCTGTAATTTGGGAATAATAGCACTTAATTTGCAGAGATTTTCGTGAGGATTACAAGGTAATGAACACTCAACCATTCTAATCCTTATCTTTTATTGAGTGATTGTTCTGCACCTGAAACTGTGATAAGTACTTTGTATTCATAATAGTATTTTACTTCTCCCCCATCCAAACAATGTGAAATAATTACTATTATTACCATTGTTATTTTACAAGTATAAAAAAACCCTCAAATAAATGCCCATTGACACTGCTGAAAGTGACAAGAGGCAGAACCATTACTAGGACCCAAATTTGTCTCAGTTCTGACCTTAAGCTCAATATGTATAGTTGTGGCTGTTGTATATAATTTATGATGTTCATACATTGATATATAAAGTCTGTTTTTAATAGCATTTGATAAAATTAGATGAAAAATATATATATTTTAAAACATGTATAATGTGTTCAGATATAAACAGATACACATTTTTCTTGGTGTTTATTTTCTGGACTGTACTCTAATGCACTCTATTGAATGTTGCTTTTGATGAATGTCTAACGCGTCTATTGAACTTTTTGCCTAAAGAACTACTCTTGTTAATGTTACAGATGATTTTAGTTAGCAAGACTGGAAAAAAAATTCAATCCATTACCAAAAGCCCCTTCCAAACCGTGTTTATATATAAAATCTGTTATTTGATTAGTAGTCAGAAATGGTGACCACAGAGTTTCATTCATGTTTGTGTCTGGCTGTTTGGCTCACTGATTGTCTAGCACAAGCTCGATCAAATTCTCACTTAATACATATCCTTATGGTGGTGTGTTTGCTGTTCTCTTTCTTCTAGAAATTGATACTTATATTTTGTTATTTTTCTTGAGCCGCAATTGACTTATTTTTTCAAAAATCATTTTTCTATCCTTATCATGCAATATGCGGAAAAAAATGGTATATAGTTCTTATTTTCTTTGCTTATCTATAGAGACATATTGGGATTTGTAATCACAACTTCTTATCTTTAAAACTATTCTCTCAAACTTCAATTACTGATGATTCTATTTGTTTCCCTAAACATTTTTAATTTAATAAATGAAAATTAAAATTAGTAGCTGAATTTGATGTGTACATCAAGGTGCTGAGAATTCTCTTCATAGTTACTAGCTTATAGCAAATGCTACTGCATTAAAAACAACTTTGCTTGATCTGATACCTAAAAGTTAGTTTAACTTTGTTTATGTTAATATTCAATTTTCTCAATAATAAAATTTTATCAAAAATAAAAATAAATCACCTATCATTTCATTAAGTGGAGACAGACAGATCTTTTTAAAAAAAAATAAAATAAAATCACCTATCATTTCATTAGGTGGAGAAAGACATATTCACATGGTGAAGATCATTCTATATATGCTGTTCAGTGTCCTGATTATTCTCTACCTTTCAGTATACAAATTTTACATGTTAGAATTTTTGTACAAATCCATTTATTGGATGTAGATATTGAATCCCATGTATGTCCTATAATTCATTTAGTCTATTATAATATAGTTTTGGTTTTTCATTCATAATTATTTCAGATATCAGCATCTGCATGAATATATATTATCCATATTTTTAGATAATTTCCTTGGAAACAGAAAGGCCAGATCAGCTGCAAATAACAATGTTCATCTAATAAAATAACATTCAAAAACAACATTAATAAAGGAACATTCCTATAAGTAGAAAACTATGCCCCATTTCCTGTCTGTCTCACCATGTATTCTTATTTTGTAATTTTATTAATGTATATCACATTAGTAAGATATCTAACATCTCCCTATGTTGGAGAGATACTGTTATTTTCTCCTGAAATTTTTTTTCTTTTTTTTTTAATTTTTATTGAATCATAATTGTGTACATTGGTGCAATCATGGGGCACAATGTGCAGACTTCATATACAACCTGAAATATTTTTTGTGATTTTTTTTCTACAAGTCAGTATTTTCATGATGATTTACATGTTATTTATATTTCAATAATTAAAGATTTGCTCTTTCATGTGACAAAAATATTCCACAGCTTATTGGTTCCCTTCTAAATCGTATCCTTTTCTGCACAAATAAGTGATACATTTTGAGTGTCATATGTGTGATGTCCATTGTACATTTATTTAAAGATGCTTTCTCTCCTTAACTATTAGAAAGTTATCAATCTAGATATTTTATAATTATTTGTTTTTTAATTTTTATATATAGATATAACTTTCATACATTTGAAAATTTACAAAATAGATTTTAACATTTTTCTCAAAGTAATAAAGAATGGTTGTTTTTGAAAAACCAAGGCATCAATATAGTTGTTTTTAAAAAGAGTCCACAAAAAAGTTTGTTTGCTATGTCTTCTGACACGTTGCTGTATTCTCCTCACTCCTGTTTACAGGCAGCATATCATTTGAGGATGTGTGGCGATAACCGAAGTCCTGACTCACAGCAGCTAAACAAAATTAGATCTGTTTTTCTCACTCAACGAGAAGTCCATTATTTATTATACAATCGGTCAGAAAAGCAAAAGCTTTCTCAAGAGTCTTTAGAACGATCCTTCTCCTACATCCCTGGCCAGCAGTGACTCCCATCACCATTCCTTGGTGAAGTGTTCAGTAATAAGAACATTTTATTTTAAATCTCATTTGTAGAAAACATCATAGCATGGAGCAAGCCGAGCGCTTGATAAAATCAAATCTATCACAGTATCCAAATATTCCTTATTCACACTCTCTTATTTTTACTGTTAAAAATCAAAGTTGACTTTTAAGATTGTTTAACCTTTTAAATGAATTATGTTCAAAGTTGTAATTGAAAGGGAGGAAGTAAGTATCATAAAGTCATAGAGTGTTTTAACAGCTATAATATATAAATTTTATCTTCTTGAATTATATAAATGTCCATAATTTTGTAATGTTAAAAAGAAGGATAGGTAAATACATAACAAAAAGAGTAAGTGTAAACGTAAAATACCATATTGTGGGAGCTAGACGGTAAAAAGTAGAATATTGCTATCCAGAAATAGAAAGCTAGTTTAGGGTGAGAGAGTAAATATAATTGTCAGGGGCAGGGTGACATAGAAACGGTGACAGATGAATAAACATGATGGAATTGTGAGACAGTCAAGTGAGAGAAAAAACTATTTTAAAGATCCTAATTAATTCTGGAGCACACATGTTAAAATGAGTGAGTAATAAAGCCATGTAAGTGGTGAAATAGGCAAGATCATACAAAGTCGGATCAACAGAGCCCACTTTGTAGCCTGCATTTTTGTGCCAGGCCTATCAGTTAGCATTCTAGCCTGTGCTGGTTTAGCCAAATGTGTGCCCAGAGCACCATAATCATCTGGGGAAGGACATCTTTTTGTCCACTCATTCACAAGAGGTGGTCTCTTTTTTAATTTCTCATAGCCATGGGTCACATTTTTCTAATTCTAACAATGCATGACCCTGCTATGTCTTATATTCTCAAAGGATCACTGTAAGCTCCTTGAGAAGAATAGACTTTCAACAACTCCAGTAAAAAGTTGCTGTTCATTAATGTAGAGAATTCTGTGAGAGGAGTAGATAATGGGGTTAAGTATTGAGAGCTTCATAATGTATAAAAACATGAAAGACAATTATATTTATAACATTTTCATAAGATACTTTTCTATTTTAAGAAAAGGCAATTTTATATGAAAACGTGAATTATTTATTTATAAAGGGAGTAGAGAATACAAATTAAAAAAACATTGAGTAATTAGAAATAGCTAACATACTATGACTTGTCAGAAATATATTGAAAGATATTCTCCAATATTTTCTTCCAAAACTTTAGAGGGTTAACCTTTGTACTTAGATCTATGTTTCTTCTGAAAGGTGTGAATGAATCTAGATTCATCTTGTTCCATTTGTGGATTAAATGAAGAAGAATTAACATGATGTACATTTTAAGTGATCCTACAAATGAGAACTCAATAAATTATGCATCCCAGCTGGCTGCCTTTGAGCACAATTACAACTAAGCATGTTTCGAGTACATCTTAAAAAATGACTACTTAATCAACTAAGTTTTTATAGAAAAAGTTCTGTCTTATTTTTTAACACTATTTCTACAATTACACTTTCCCACGTTTTTTTTTTTTTTCCCCTGAGTGACTCTTTATAATGTGTTTAAACCTTATTTGTCACAGTCCTAGAATATGTTTATGTCCACGGTCAAATTCTCTGAACTTTCTTTATCCCTGTACTGAGTATCAGTTATCAGTCACTCAGGATTTTTTCTCAATACTGTAAGCGAAGTAAAAGGTGTCATATGTTCTGTCACAATTCTCATTTATTATACACACTTACTGCATTGATTTTTGACATAACCATAAGATTCGTAAGCATAAGGAACATCATCAAGAAGTAGGAATTTGAATGAATAAACAAGTCTATAGCTTGAATTCCCACCTGTGTAATTAGAACATTTAAAAAAATTATAACTGATACGTAAAAGGCAGATGTTTTCCCCTTCAGAAAATGTTGGCAGTGTCCCCATAAATGTCCTGGAGCAGCCACTATAGATCTTTTATTACATGAATAAGCCTTCCTCTCTTCTTTGCTCCCTGAATTTCTCATACAACCTCCTAATTTCACAATAAAAATCTCCGTTCTTCATACTTGATGCTCCTCTCAATATCCCATGATGATTTCTTTCTTCTCTTGTAGGTAGAATGTTGATGTAAAGAAAAGATTTCCCACAAAAATAATTAGAAAATATCTAAATGATTTGTTCATATAAACAAGTGACCACTAAGTATAGATTTTATATCAGGGCAACTCTACTTGACGGTGTTAACCTCATGTGGACCAGGCTTTCCCAGAGGTTAGAATGAAAATGATACAACTCAATCCAATTTGCTGACTCTGAAGATTTCCCCCTTCCAGAGTTGGAATGAACCCTTGGATCCTGATATAATAAAACATCTGGGAAATAGAGAGGATCTGCGGCCTGACACAGTGGGACAGAATGTTTTTTTTTTTTTATAGCTGAGTAGGCAGAAAGGCTTATGTGAAATTAGGGAATGTTTGCTCAAAAAAGAAGATAAGCAATACTAGATTTTTGTCTTATTTAGCTACAATATTACTATGACCAACTGATCAGCAGAGTGAATTTTCTTTACTGTTGGTCCAACCATGACCTTGTTTATATCCTATTACAGAAAATACAGACCACTCAAAACACAGTAGTTGAGGGTAGAAATGGAATTTTTTCTATGAACAAGCCAGAAAAAAAAGGTGCTTTATTGTGGTTAGCATCTCCTACCCCATCTATAATTTAATAAATACTTTTGGCATTCCCACAGGGCATGCAATTGAATTAGAAAAATAGTTAAAATTTTAATGCACTTTAAACAGTTAATAAATTTTCTCCTTAGACATCATTACTCACTTTGGAACATTCAAATTAATGATAGCACAAATCTCAAGGACAGATGAGATTTCTAAAACTTTTTGTCAATATAAAAGGCTCTTTCAAATCTGACTAAGTCGAGGATTCAAGAAGATATACAACTATTTATTGTTTATACTAGGCATATTGCCAAAAAGAATTGAGGTAGCTTTTAGCGAATAAGTAGTCTAAATTAAACCATTAAAACGGGTTAAAAGATAGTACAAAAGAAGACAATAAGCAAGTTTTAACATAGATTATATTTTTTCAGTCTTTGATAGTAAATCTGTGAAAAAGTTTACTTTCATTGGCTTCCTTTCAACAAAACAGCATTGACATCATAAAAGCAAACTACACATAGTCTTATAGTTGACTACGGATAATTCTTGTGAAAGTCATTTATGCTCAATAAACATTCATTTTTTCATTTGCAAAATGGTATAATCACAGGGCCTACTTGATTGTCCTACAGAAAGCAACTTAATGTTCTCATAAATATAAATGTTTTCCATAATAAAGCTTTCATAAAATTCATCTAACAACCTAAATAAAATTGAAATTTTTAGATAAGTCATCTCACGTTCACTCTTTATGAATCCTTTTAGAATTGTTAGTATCTCATATTCTAATGAAAGATATGGAGACTCTGTGTCTGATTGACAGTCTCTGAATACATATTCTGTCAGGCTACTTTCATACAATTGTCATAACGTAATTTAGGGTATTCTTCCCAATGTATTCATTATGCAGGTAAGAAAATCAAATTTCATAAATGCTAATAATATTTCCAAATCAAATACTAGGAATTCAACATACAGAAGTGGGAGTACAGACAGCCTATAGTGTGGTGCATTAGTTATATTTATTTACATTTATCAACTATACTATATTTTGGAGCGATGAATTAGAATACTTAAACTAGACGACTATAGAATCAGACAACTTTTATTGATCACTTATTTACAGAGACATTTTATTAAGTGCAAACTTAAGTGATAAGAATATTAAAGGTATAAGAAGAGAGATGACATTGAAATATGACATGCATCCAAAGGCATATTGTGTCATAAATATAATTATGTATGTAAGAGAGGACTGTTCTGTCAGAGATGTCTCAGGTTTGATGTTATCAAGGCACAATAACATCAAACCCTGTATTTTACTGTGAAAATACTTGGCCCATAAGGAAAGCTATTCAGATTCTAAATATAAAAATTTCTTCATATAGCAGACCACCTAGTTTGTTTTCAGAAAAATTTATGATATTTCTGTTGTAGTTTTAAACGATATTTTTAGGGAAAAACACAAGTTATTAAATATAAATTCCAAAAGCTTTCTTCAAAAACTTTACTGTGTTATAAAATTTGGGTTACAATTTGGAAAGATGCGACAAATGAATTTGTTCTCTGCACTCTTGGTAAAATCTTATTTATAATCTAAAATATTTTACAGTTTTAAGTCATTAAGATAGTATCAAATCTCGAACTCCCCGAGGCCCATGAGTGTTCCACATGGCCCACTGAATTACCAACAGGGAGGCTGTTTGAAACTTTGACAAATTGTCTTTGCAGACGGGCTCAGGAGAGAGCAGGAAGCAACTCTGAATATAGATCAAGTTAAAAACCCTTTGCATGAAAAGTTAGCAAAAATAGGATATAATTTAGGGAGAAATGTGGGAATGACAGAAGTAATTTTAGTTATATATGTATATTTATGTATATTAAGTTGATGAAAATATAAGAAATCATGTTTCAGCCTTGATATTTTCTGTTGTAAAGTATTTCTATATAGTAGTACATTTGTGAGGGCAAACATGCGCAATATATTTTAAAAGCAGGCAATATTTTCCTATATTCACTAACTTTTGGGCTTTTTCAGTCATTTTCTCTTGAATTAAACATTTGATAGGCTAATAAAATACCTTTGAAGTATTTAAAATGTATATATTATATATATATATTAAAATTAGATATATAAGTGTGTGTGTATATATATACACACACATATATATATATATATACACGCTTTATGAAATGCTATGTCACAGACTAAAACTGAACAGATTCCTAGTCTGTGACATCTCTTTTCTCAACACCCCTTATCTGATTGCTAAACCAGTGGAAAATAGTTTATGCTTTTGCTATGGCAATGCAACATTTAGCTATGTGACACAAAGCTATTTCACAATTGTTTTTTAAAATTAACGGGAATACCAAAACAAGTAAAGCATTCGAGTTTTAATACTATCTTATAACTTAAAAATATAAAATATCTTAGATTATAACTAAGGTTTACCAACAGTGCAGAACAAATTCATTAGTTGTACCTGAGATAGTCAATTGAAGTCCAATTGGTTGTTGTGTATCTCAGCCCCAAAGATGAATCCCTCCAAAGCCTGCAGGCTGAATATGTCTTTGGCTAATGTTTTTAGCAGCACTAATGGCTTCAATGCATTTGTAAGCCAGAAGTTCATGTGAATTATTTTCCGTGAGAAATACTTTCTTTTTATGCCTCGGATAGGCTACAATGATATCAGTTAATAATGCATTGACAACAAATATTTAGAGAAAAAAATGTTCTTTTCACTCTTACCTCTCTTTAACAAGTATAAACAAGCCCTGAGCATATTCTGATAGTGAGTACATGCAGCAAATTCAGAGGTCTCTCTCCTTATCTTCTTGTTCCTCAGTCTCCACTGTTTATTCTCTTTTCTTAAGCCACATCCATAGCCAGAACTTGCTATCTGATTTATGCATTTTTCATCTCTTCTCTCTTGATTCTGCCATGCATGTAACTCAGTCTCGCTATACTATCCTCCATCAGCCCTCCCCTGGCTCAATTCACATCTCCAAGGAGGGGCTGACAGACAGACTTCACCTATTCCTTTGGTATTTTCTCTCTTATCCTTGCATGTTAAGAGAACCTTAAAACAGTAATAGTATTGGATGGTGAGTGCATACTTTCTTCTTGCTTAATGCTTAATTCATCATTTTTTCTCTATAAAACATTTGTTAATGAAACATTTAAAAGTGGTTTTTATTATAAAATGGGTTTATTGTTGAACAGTGTTATTTTTGCATTAATGTCAGTTGGCAGGAAGACATTTTGTTTTTCCAATAATTAATTCCCAATACTCTCTTGTCATAGTCGTCCTGTATTTAAATTTTGGTGGTAATAGTATTAGGTGAGTAGGTAGAACATGTATTTTGCAGTCAAAAAAAACTGTTGAATTCTAATTCAACTAAATAAATAGGAGATAGTGAGCAAACCACTAATTCTCTCTAAGCTTTATAAATTGCCTAAAGGCAGATCAAAAAGAATTTTATAAAATAAAGTTTAAAATACTAGAAATAGACTAATTTAGAGGCCCGAAAAACTATGCAAATAATGAGAATATGAAAAAATACAAGTGTTTTGTGAAATGAATGTGTAAAACAATAACTCAATGGATGGCACACACAAAAACGTTTTACATAAACATTGCTGATAATACCTTTGAAATCTTGGCTTCTGTGACTCTTCCTTACTACTTCTAATGTTATTATTCAGCACATCGTTTGCTCCTGAAAGAAGTCTGTAATCATCATGATCCTTTATCAAGCGGAATTCCAATCACACTTTAACTCAGATTCATTCCACAAACTTCTTCAAGCAATCGTCAATATGGGTGTTCTATATTTCCTCCTCTCCTATTTTAGTTAATAATCATTAAATGTGATTTTTCACCTCACTGAAGCTACTCGGATCTTCTAATAGTCAGATTCACAGGTTAGTTTGAAGCACTCACACTAACTTCCAATGCCAAAATAATATGGATAAATTGGTCAACTCATTAGCATTTAACATTATTCTATTAAAATAGTTCTGATGATTTCATACAAAATAGCCAATAACTTTGTTGAAATAGTTTAATTAGAATGCTGAACAGTGATTCAAAATAGTGTGATTATCTTTGTTGTTAAAAATTAAATTAAGCCATTCATGTACATATGGCAGTGGAATATTCAATTTAATAGATTATAGCAACAAAATATGTTTAATGGCTCGGAGAGTATAGTGAGTTTAAATGTAAAACCTTATTTGGAATTATGTTGACTATATATGTTATAGATACATGGCCATTAGCCTTATAGAAAGTATTTAGTATTTTCTATTTCTTCCATATGGGACTCCTGGATACATTAGTTGTACTTCTAACACAGGAACTTCACTAACTTTCTTTTAAAAAACATGATTTTTAAATAGCTGTCCTTAAATACAAGGTAAAAAATAAAATTTTCTTTAAGTCTCCCACTAAGTTCCCACCATATTTA
Organism: Perodicticus potto; assembly: GCA_963574655.1. NCBI lineage: Eukaryota > Metazoa > Chordata > Mammalia > Primates > Lorisidae > Perodicticus > Perodicticus potto. The sequence goes on along the minus strand of CAUYRH010112598.1, from coordinate 12,504 downwards.
TCATGGGAATGTTAAATGATTGTAACATTATGATGAGTTACTTTATTTCTATCACTCAGTGTTAATGCCATAATATTTACTTACTCATATGGTGAAAAATCACATGTATTATGATAGGCTTCTATGTTTAAGACTGATAAATAATAGTGCAACATTTATTGTAATTTCAAGTCATATTTCCATGTTTCATGAAAATCAAAATAGTATTTATTAGAGTTTATTAAAATATCATTAAGTTGCCACATTCCATATTAGTAAATGTCATAAGACATCCTTAGGATGGTGAAAATTAGAACATGCAAATATAAAAAAAATTATTCTAAAATAATACATATTCATAGCATTATAATTATATTTGCTAATATTTATTGAACTAAGTATCTTTAATGTTGTGAGGTAGAAAATTTTACAATTATTTCAGTTTGATAATATAAATAGGTAACGTAAAAAATACTTCAACAGAATGAAATAGTTTATAACAGCATAAAAGTTTATGCGTAACAGCATTAAGAGTAATTCTTTAACTGTTGTTCCTATAAATGTTTGTATCTGACCTATGATTATCATTTTAACATAACATATTAATTGACTGAATGATTTAAAATTTGATAAGAAAAATAATCACCTTATAAGTTAAATTAATTCATTAATTATGTCTGAGTTCACTCATAAATTAGGCAGAAAAGTCACTGCATGCATGTTCTATGTCACTGAATTGTCATATGGATATTTTTCTAATAATGTATTCTGATAAAGACAGATTGTATTTTTGTTTAACTTAAAATGAAAAAGGGCTTTGGATGCTATGTTTTTCATTAGTTATATGAATAAGCACCTATACACACACACACACACACAGAAATCTTTTCAAGGCCAGTGGCAATATTTTTATAAGAAAGCTGTTTTGGGCACAATGGAGGTAACTAATGACGATATGAATTTGTAATAGTCAATTCTCAATCACTTCTATCTAATAGCTTTATAAACACATTGAATTCAGAAAAAATAATCTCTTTCCTCAACATTAGAAAATCTAGATTAAGTTGTATAGTATTTTTATCAAAACATCTTTACTCATTGACATCATAAAGCCTTATTCAAAATCTCCAGTTGTGGTCTTCTATGCACTTTCTGTGACATAATATATCTCTCCTCTAAACATTTTTAAGCCTACAATACTGGTGTGTGTCATAGAATCTCAAATATTGGCATAATTTTGAGGGTAGACATATTATGATTTGTCTTCATCGTGGAACACATCACAAAGAAAATAGCTTATGTATACATCTCTTATGTACTATGTCATGACATAGATTGTATATGCAAACCCTTTATTGCCTAGAGAAAATTAACAGAAGAAATTTCACAGTTCTAAATTTTGTATATGGGTGTGTGTGTTTGAAATGCATAGAGAGTAAGACAAATTCTTTAAATTTCATATTTTGCTAAATATAAGATATTCTGTGTTAATAGTACATTTCTGGAAAATAGAAGGAACCATACATTTTGAGTTAAACTCTAACTCCTGTTAATGTAGGTTGAGAAAATACATCAAACAGTTGTCCATATGGAGAAAGCAGAGTATGCATTTGTAGGAACATGTGTATTCTTTTCTTCTTTTTTTTTTTTCTTATTGAATATAGAGGACCCAGAAAGAAATGTATTAAGATTCACATGTTAAAGTGTGTTTAATACTGTCTGTGAAATAACTTTGACATGCGCCCCCAAAAGGGAAGCAGTTCTTATCAGAGGAAAGTACTTGGTTCGATCTCTTTCAATCTGTAAGACTGTTTATTGGCGTGTATCTCCCTCTCTGCCTTCCTCACTGAACACCATTATCCATGCTCTCATCTCTTTGTTAGTCATGCTTTTGACTTAAGTTTACCTTAAGTAAACAGCATGTGATGAGTATTTACTAATTGTATATCCAAAATGATCAAAAGTGTTAGGAATGCTACATTTTGCAGAAAAATAGTAAACAATCTGGTAGAACATAATAGCATAGACTTGAAGAAAGATTACATTAGACTGAAACCCTCCAACTTTGTTATAATTGTCCATAATTGGGTGCTGAAGGAAAAAATTCTGATTGGTATGTGAAAGGACTTTTTAAATTGTCAGACCTGTCATCTTTGTCAGAAGTGGATAGCAACTGCACAAAACACTTCCGTAGGCTTGCTAAATTTCAGACATTTTTCCAAGTGAGGTACTTGAATTAATTTATTTAAATTAGACAGGGACTTAACGAGTACATACTCTTTTCATCTACATTTAGCAAGTGAGGAAACAGGAAGAGAGAGGTAACCTAACTAATGTTACACAATAGTAAATAGAAGTATTAAAATGTACTCCAGGTAATCCAGCCCTGGAATTGTCAATGAATGTGTTTTTCAGAATTGGATGAATCCTGGGTGGGTTCATCATCAAAATAAATATGCCAAAGCTAATATTATTCATTATGTGTCAGGCACTGTAGCAAGATTATTAAATAATTAATTATCACAAATAATTATCATAACATAACTATGGATAATTTTTAGTATTTATCTCATTTTATCTAAAGTTTCTGGGATAAAATAACTTACTTAATATCAAACTGCTAGTAAGCAGCAAAATACATGTTATTCAATTGCATACTCTAGAATACAGCCCACTGTTGTCAGTGTCAACTTCTAAGGATTTCACAGCTTACTAAAACACATTCACTAGCATTTGCAGGAGTTTATTGGAGCTGTAAACATTGTACAATAGATTTCAGTATCTGAAATTGATTCTTTATCCAATAAAATTTTCCTATACTTTTAGTTTTATCAGTTGAAATAGTCTGCCTTTTAAAGTATAGTCACTTACAGCCCTAAATATCAATAAATCGATGGGAAAAAGAAAAGAAGAAAAGTGGGCATTTTAGAAGTTTCGAAGTATGAAGTATTTGCAGTAGTAAAAGAACACATTGGAAAAGTTGATTTTTGAAGGAAATTTCTAGTTGTATATTACTAGAAATAACAAATTGATCATGATGAAACTGCAGCGCCATTGTAAGGAATGAGTTTTATGGAAATATGATGATTCCACATATACTGAGTTAAGAGTATTCTTAAGCTATTTTTTTTTTTAAGAAGACAACGTTTTCTCCATGGGGTACTGGTTTTATAATCCTGTGTATGCCCTGAGCATCAGACAATTAAAAAAAAAAAAGAAGAAGAAGAAAAGAAAAGAAAAACTTGAATACTACAAGCAGGGAAATATTGAAGAACAAGACTTTTGTGTTTAAGGCTAGATTATAAGATCAGTCAGAGCCTTCACTAATTTTCAGCAAGTGAAGAATGTGTAGAAAAGTGTGTTAGGGAAATGCCAGATGACCTCCATTGTTACAGAAACATAAGGGTTGTTTTTGACAAGAATAATGGTAAACCAATGGATAAACTTCAACGCCTGCTGAAGCTCATGTACCTACTTTCCAAGACATATGATGGCTTATATTTTTATTCATATTCCAAGTTTTATGGAAGTATCCCATTGGCAAAATCTAATAAGAAACAAGATTGACGAAACGAGATAGTCTGGTAAGTGTAATTCCAAGATTTACAAGCTCTTCAATAAAGTGAGGATAATAGAAAAGAGTAGAAACGAGTGCTGGTTGCCCACCTTTCTATCTGTCTCTATGATCTATCTCTATATCATATCCTTGTCTAACTCAGTCCCTTTTCCTATCTCTGTGTGTGTGTGTTTGTATATGTGTGTGTATAGTTACCTATTTCCATTTTCGTATCTAGGGCTATACCAAGTACATGTTGCCAACACAGCAAATATACCTTTCTCACACATGATGTTTCTTTCTGAAATTTTATATTTGTTGGACACTTCAGCTCTTTTAGGCTCAAAAAATTATATAATTACTCAAACATTGCCATTAACATCTTTTCCTTTCATATTACTAGTACTGACATTTTGTCACAGCCGTGGATTATTGTGTTGTGCTTCACGGACCTCAATATCAGTAGACTATGCATGGTTTACTTTTACAGAATAGCCAATTACTTTAAATATCATCTTGTTCCTGTGGTTTCCTGTTCATTTTGCAATTACATAGGTTAATAGATTGTTTCAGGCAAGAATTCCCTCTATATATCTGGATCACTTTTAAGAACTGTTGAACCAAGGTAAAATAGTAAGATATTTTATGTCCAAAAATCTTGCTGTTAGTTATCCTAAATCACTGTGATTGTGCTAAAATAAAATCAATTTAAGTTTATCTCAGCAGGAGGACACAGAGTGCAGAGGAAGGGGCAATGAATTTTCACATCACTAATGAAACTAACATTTAATGACAAAATGCACAATTAGTGCACATGATTCTCTTATTTAATATTCACAAAATCTTGGGATTTGGGTAATATTACCACTTCTATTTATAAATAAAGCACTCTCTCTCTCTCGCCCCCCTTTCTCTGTCCTTCAATCTCATTCCTTTGTCTCTCCATTTTTCTCTCCTCTCTCATTCTGCCTCCCTCCGTTGCTGTTTTTCTCCTATTTCATTATTATTAGTGATATGCTTAAATAGCATTTTAGTTCAACAATATGGAATTTATATTCAATTTTTTAACAAAAGATAGTGTTTAATATTGTAATCAACTGATAGATATTTTACATTTATATACACATTTTAAAGTCCTTCAATTTTTCTGTTAAAGATAATATGATTCAAGAAATTCTTGATCCTCAAGTCTCCCAGAAGGTTAAAGTTAATAAATATATTTAGATAATAAGACAGGTATCATTCTGATTCACTATCCCTGATTCTTTAAGGCTTCCCATCACATTAAATTGTCATAGAACATGTTAATTCCCATTAATTAGAAAAAAATTCTTAAACGTACACCTTATTTAAAAAGCATATGCACTGACATTTTAAATGGATTTCTTGGAATTAAATTTTCTATCAATTTTGAATTACCGATTATTTTAGTACTCAGATTAGTTATCAATATAGATATAAGTTAATTATTCTCCTTGTACCTACCTAGTTACTCCTTGTAGTATTAAACATCAATGATTACAAATTTTTTTAAGAGGAAATGTTTCAAGAATGTTTTCGTCCAAAATGAGTCACAAAAAGTGACAGCATCACTTGCCCCATTTGTCTGATCTTTCAAATGTACAATAGTCCCTTATAATTCTCTTGTTTGGGGGGCACCCATGCTCAGTGGTTAAGGCACCTGCCACGTGCACCCAGGCTGGTGAGTTGGATTCAGGCCCAGGCCTGCTAAACAAACAAACAAATATAGCTAGGTGTTGTGGTGGGGGCCTGTAGTCCCAGTTACTAGCAAGACTGAGAGGCAAGAGAACAGTTTGAGGTTGCTGTGAGCTATGACTCCACAGCACCCTATAGCGGGTGACAAAGTGAGACTCCATCTCAATTAAAAAAAGAAAAAAAGAGTCTCTTGTCTAGTAACTTATAAAATACCAGGAAATGATTGCAGATGAATTTGGATGTAAAGAGAAGGGAGGAGAGGTACTGTAACTGAGAAACTATTAAATGTAAGATAGAAAAAACAGTCAAAACATTGCCAGATGAGAAAAGGTACTGGAAAAATGGCCATAGACCACCAGTCCTGGCTCGTAACAAAATAGTAACCAAATAAAGAAAAATGTGAAAAATAGAGGGAATTCTTTGAATTTTCAAAGAAGCTATTTATATCAAAAATAAATTATTATTTTTAAACCTGAGATTACTTGTATTTTTAAAAGTCAAATTTAGGGTGAGAGAAAATGGTGATTGTTGTCATGTCACAAAACAAAGTTACTACTTAGGAGAATTAATACGTTTCAACTCTTTATCACACACTTTCTCTAAATTTTTTAATTGTTATTAAAAATATGTTAAGGAAATTTATAGTGCATGATTCTAGAAATATGTTGCTCTGATATTTATGTTTACTAATATTATTTAGTTTTTTTCTGTTGGGAAATAGCTTTGCTAAACACTGATGATTTTATAAAGGTAACAAAAACTGCAAAAGACGATGGTTCCCCATTGCCTTCCTGACCTTTAATTCAATGACTCTATAAACATGCCACAGTTCTTACCTGCCTTAACTAATTAAAGTTCTGCTGTGAATAAAGTCATGCTACTTATTCCAAAAACTTGTGAAGAGACTTATATGGGCATTGTGTAGAAGCCAAAATGAATTGGAAATGCATTATGCCTTTATAGAAAAATTATTTTCCCCACAGGAAATCATAGCAAAAGTCTGAAATTATGAATTTATATTCTTGCTTCAATGCCTAACAGATGCATGAATTTAAACAATTTAGTGATTATTTTTGAGGTGTCATGTATTCAATCATAACTCAAGGAAATTCACTTGCACTCTAGTCTCTTTTCAAAGAAACATGAAAGGCCCTTCAGTATGCAATTTCATCATACATCAATGTAAAGAAAATATAATTCATAACTGTTTAAACAATATATGTAAAACCCTAAATTTTACAAATATCTGAATCTGTACAAATGATTCTGTAGAAAAAAAATTTTGCCCAATTACAAAATATGATGTTCTAATATTACCTAGAAAATATGTTAGAGCAAGGGGAAAATATATATGTTTAAATATTGTAAATGTATAATTCATATTTTAAAGATAAAAATTATATTAGCTTTACCTGAAATAAGTTTTGGAATCATAATACTTACATGTGGAACAATATTTCAAAGAGATGTACAGGATATATATAATATCTCTTTAATTTTTTTTTTTTTTGCAGCTTTTTTTTGGCTGGGGCTGGGTTTGAACCCACCACCCTCACCACCCTACTCCTTTGAGCCACAAGCGTCACCTTATATCTTTAATTTATGAAGTTGAGATGGAGGAAAAATATTCTGTCTGAACAAGAGTCTCTATGTCAACTATGCAGATTTTCTTTTTTTTTATTTTTTTAAATCATAGCTGTGTACATTAATGCAATCATGGGGTAAAATGTGCTGGTTTCATATCCACTCTGAAATATTTTCATCAAACTGGTTAACATAGCCTTCATGGCATTTTCTTAGTTATTGTGTTAAGACCTTTATATTCTGCATTTAGTAAATTTCACCTGTACCCTTCTAAGATGCACCGTAGTTGTGGCCCCACCAATTACCCTCCCTCCACCCAACCTCCCCCTCCCCTCCCACCCTTGTCCCTTTCCCCATATGCAGATTTTCTTAACAATTGAAGTAAACTGTTAGAAGAAAAATATTCTTTTTTGGTTGAGATGGCATCAGCAATCTCCTACCACTTCAATTAATTAATGAAATATGCATTTCCTGAGGGTTGCTTACATGGCACGCATTGTGGAAAGCAGTGACAGCAGAATGGGGAGTCTCAATACTGAGTTCTTGAAGCTTAGTATTCAAAGGAGAAACAGAGATGCTTATTAAATAATGGCATCCATAAAATTACTGAGCTAAGTTTTTTAATGAGTCTTTTTTCCAAATCAATCATGTAATGAATTACGAGAGAAAATATAACATGTTACCACAAATCCTCATGATACAATTGTCATGTGAAAATAAATATAAAAACTTACATCTTCTTCACTCATTTATTGAACTAAAAAACAAAACAAATCTCTCATTGTGCAGCACGCTGCTACATGCAGATTATATGATTATAAGTACAGAAAACTAGCTTGGGCTAAAACTGAAAAATTCTTCACCTTTTTCACTACGATCTTGAATAACTTAATGATAATGGTGCTGTAAATATTGCCTAAAAATAATACATTATCATAATATTCCTGAGTAAAAATGTGCAATTGTAGCTATAACAATTTCTTTGTTAATGAGTTCAGCATCTTTCCAATATTTAATGTTTCAATTTAATGAATTTGTCAAGCAATGAGAAGCCAAACAGGTGTTAATTGCTCTGCAAAGTTCCTTTGTCATGTATGGTGACACACCCAACAATTCCAGGGATTATTGCAGGGGCATCTTTGGAAGGCCATTATTCATGATATAATTTCAAATGTACTATCATAATAAACTGATAATGAAATAGATAGGCCTTGAGATTGTCATATTTTCAAAACCATCTGTCTTTTCTTTTCCTGACAACATTCTTCATTCATTTGAGAAGAAATACTCTGAATATTTAAAGTGAGAAATATTTTACTTTCACACCCTTATGTTAAGAAGTGAAGTTGAAAAACATCTAGAAAATTGTTTATTTAACAACTCCCTAGTTACTCCTTGACCCAAATATGTTATAGCACATGGCAAAAGGAACTTTGCATGCAAAATTAAGGTTACAGATGTAAAGATAGGGAAACAGTTGAATTAGCCTTTTGGGTAATAATACCCAAAATGGTAGTCTTTTGGGTATAAATATACTTACGTTAGTCCTTAAAAACAAAGCTCTTTCTTGAGTGGGAGGCACAAAAGACAGAAGAAGAAGCAGAAGCAGAAGTAGCAGCAGCAGCAACAGCGTGTACTTGAGGGAAAGGGGAAGACAGATTAGAAGAAGGACTTGAACTGCCATTACCTGCTCTGAAGATGGAGCAAGAAGATGGCAACAAAGAGGTGGGAGGCACAGGCCAAGGAGTGAAGTCAGACTCCAGAAACTCCAAATCAAGAGCCAGCAAGGAAACAGGGACCTTAATCCTACACATGCATGGAACTGAATTCTAGCAACGTTCTTACATGCTTTGAAGTGGAAGTTGAGACCACGTGACCCTGAGCCTTCAGGAAGCAGTTCGTCCTTCCAAACCTACATTTCAGCCTTGTGAGACTTTAAGGCTCTAAGCAAAGAGCCAGCTGAGTTATGCTTTGCCCAGAGCTACATGTCTGTGAGATTATAATGAGTTTAAGTGTGTGACAACTTTCATCAGGAATAGGAAAATAATATAATTTCATAAAACTATTTTTAACATCTGACTTATAAAGCTTTCAGGGTATACAACCTTTTAGCTTCTTTGTGCCACAGTGGAAAAAGAAGAATTGTCTTGGGCCACATAGTAGATACACAAACAATAGTGAGCAGATGAGGAAAAAAAAATGTTCAGTGCACAATTTTCATAGTATCCATCATCACAGATAAGCAAAAATGTCCCCACATTATTCACATGTGGCCCCTGGGCTTGGACATCCTTGTAAATCTGACTATACTGCAAATCAGATATACACTTATATATATGTATAAAATATACCCTGTATATACACACATACACTTATAAAATATACCTGGATCTCACACCTATGGTGCATCTTAGAAGGTACAAGTGAAACTTACTAAATGCAGAATATAAATGTCTTCATATAGTGATTAAAAGGCCGTGAAGGCTATGTGAAACAGTTTAATAAAATATTTCAGATTGTACATCAGCACATTGTGCCCCATGATTGCACTAATGTACAAAATTATGATTTAATTAAAAAATAAAAAAATAAAAATATACCTGGAGATGCACTATATGTTCATAATTTAAGAGATATTCTTCCAACAAAGGCCAAATAAGAAATAAAAACAAAGTTTGAAAACAGTTTCATTATGCCCCTTGTAGGATGTAGCTTATATAGTTAAGAAGAAAAGTGAAAACTTTAGTAGGACTTAAGTACTCTAGAGGCTAGAGAAGCTGTTATGAAATGTATCAGAATAGACTTTGACAAGGATATTGATGAAAGCTCATTGAATAAATTATAAACATCCCACAAACGTTCACTGGTGCTAAAAGAAATAAACAAATGGTAGTATGTTTATGTAACTGACTCCTATATAGAAGCAGCCCTTGAAATACAGTACATGGATTCATGAGGCTCCTGAGACATTTTCAGGGAATCCACAAGATAAAAAGTGTTTCTTCTTTTTTTATTGTTTATAAGATTTCTGGAATTGCTTTGTCTTGTAAAATTACTGTGGTCTATGAGTTTATGATAGTTTAAACTTTGTTATTTAATTTAATTCATTGCTTAATTACTGTTTTCCTATGAATGATTGATTATACTGTGGTTAATATGTTAGCATAGCAGTATTCCCAGATAGTTTTTTGTTTGTTAGGAGGTTGGGCTTGGGGGAGGCAGAGTTAATACTTTACATGAAATATCTTACTTTATAATAGTGAAATTGTTTTCTCTTGTGTCTTGTGACTTTTTTTGAAGTGAAATTTAAGTTTTTGTGTGAGTAGTACTATTATACATATCTTGAGTGTCTTGCTTATACTGCATCACATCATACCTTTGTTTAATTCTTAATGAACTATTCACTTGTTTAAAAAAAATTGGTTTCTACCTTATTCATGAATTATACTGTTGGCTAAATTGTGCAACTCTTTTTTTTTGTTGCATAGAGACAACATAATTGTTATTTTGATTTCTTAATATTATGCATCATAAATAATGAATTCTTTCAGAGAGAAAATGATAAATAATTTGCATTTTTATGAATCAACAAACATTTATATTTTCTGGTAAGATGGGGATCTATCAATATAGTCTGCAAATAAATTAAACAATTTGAAAATCAAGGTATTCACACCTGATTTGCTTTACATTTGCTTCAATGTGATGAATTTAACCCTTGCATTAGTATTTCCCTAGCTATGTAACAAACTGCAATAAAATTTTGAGGCTGATAGCAATAACATTTTTGTTATTCCTTCATGTTTTGTGGGTTGGCTGCTAGGTGATATGAGCTCATCAGTCACATGAATCTAAAGTACATCAAAGTGTGGATTATATTTAAAGTCAAGTAATCAGATGAGATAACGTAATTGCAGGGAGGGATGTAGACATAGAAAAGGTATAAGGACTGAGCCTCAAAACATTTCAGTTTCTAGATGGTAAAGAAATGAGGCAGAAATAACAAATGTAGACATGGTTACTGAGAGAGAAGCAAAGTAAAGGAACTGGTATGTATTTTTAAGCCAAAGAAAAGAAGTATATAAAGAGGAAGGAATGAGAACAGGCACTTGGGTCAAATCCTGTTGCTAGAACTATAAAAACAGAACATGAGAACTGATATTGAGCAACTAGAGGTCATTAATGAACTTGAAGTGCAATTTTGGAGAGGGGTGTAGTTCATGACAGACTGACGGAATGAGTTCCACAGAAAAACGAACTAGATCCAATCACCTCTTTCAAGAATTTTTTCTATAAAGTGAGCAGAAAAAGGAAGTAGTAACTGAGGGGATTGTGGATTTTCCTTTTTAAAGAAAAACATTTTAAAAGAGGATATTACAGTTTTTAATAACATAATTGCATGCCAATGGAATGATAGAAGGAAAAATGATAATAAAAAAATAAAGGGAAGGATTGCTACAGTGATATCCTTGAGCAGATGAAAGGAAATGAGGTCTATTATGGTCTGAATGTTTGTGTCTCCCAAACATCCATATGTTAAAACCTAATCGCCAATATGAGGCTATTAGGAGTCAATTCCTGCTAATAGTACTATAAGTGGGATATTTGTTAAGTGATTAAAACATGGAGCTGGAGCTCCCCCAAAGATGGGATTAGTGCCTTATAAAGAAGGGCCAGCAACCTTGTTCATTCTACCATGATAGAACACACTGAGAAGGCTCCATCTATGAACCAGAAAAAACTGGGCCTTCACAATACATCAAATCTGCTAGTGCCTTGATCTGGGCCTTCCCAGCCTCTAGAACTCCAAGAAATAAATTTTTATTGTTTAAAAGCTTCCATTCCATAGCATTTTGACATAAATTCGTAACAGAATAATGCAAAAATTATACTGAGAGTGTGAAGCTGATATAACAAATACCTAAAATGCGAAAGTGGCTTTGGAACTAGGTGGTCGGTAGAAGCTGGAAGAGTTTGGATGCTAGAAAAAGAATGTTAAGGGCAATTCTAATAAGGGCGCAGAAAGAGAGAATGAGACTTAGAGACAAAGTGCCAGTACCTTTACAGGATACCTAAGTGGTCATGATTAGAATATTGATGGAAATATGGACCATATATGTCATTTTTATGAGGTCTCAGACAGAAATAAGGAACATATTTTTGAAAACTGGAGGAAAGGCAATCTTTGCTATAAAATGGCAAACAACTTGGCGGAACTGTATCTGCAGTGAAGTGTTTTGTTGAAGGTAAAACTTGGGAGCAATAAAATAAGACATTGGGCTAAAGAAATTTTTTTTCTTTTTTTTCCCTTTTTTTTTTAAATTAAATCATAGCTGTGTACATTAGTGCAATCAAGGGGTACAATGTGCTGTTTTCATATACAATCTGAAATGTTTTCATCAAACTGTTTAGCATACCCTTCATGGCATTTCCTTAATTATTGTATGAAGACATTTGTATTCTGCATTTAGTAAGTTTTGCCTGTAACATTCTAAGATGCACCATAGATGTGGCCCCACCAATTACCTTCCCTCCACCCCAACCTCCCCCCTCCCCTCCCTTCCCATATTCTTGTGCTATAGTTGGGTTATAGCCTTCATATGAAACCTTTAAATTAGCTTCATAGTAGGGCTGAGTACATTGGATACTTTTTCTTCCATTCTTGAGAT
>CAUYRH010112596.1:0-13898 GCA_963574655.1 Perodicticus potto | reverse complement strand
ACATTTTTTTTTTTTTTTTTGAGACAGAGCCTCAAGCGGTCACATGGGATAGAGTGCCATGGCCTCACAACTCCCAGCCACCGCCCATTCCTAGGCTCAAGCCAGTCTCCTGCCGCAGCCACCCCAGTAGCTGGGACTACAGGCGCCTGCCACAACGCCCGGCCATTTTTTGATTGCAGCCATCATTGTGGGTTGGTGGCCCGGGCTAGATTCGAACCTGCCAGCTCAGGTGTACGTGGCTGGCGCCTTATCCCGTTGAGCCACAGGCGCCGAGCCTTCTTTACACATTTTATACGAGCTACATAGCATTAGGAGAAACAGATAGCTAAGAATGTTTTTGTAGCTGTTATATTTGTGTTTGTGGGTGTATTTAATTATTTGATAATTATATATATATATATATATATATATATATATATATATATATATATATATATATATATATATAGAGACAGAGTCTTTGTGGCCCTCGGTAGAGTGCCGTGGCGTCAAAGCTCACAGCAACCTACAGCTCTTGGGCTTAGGCGATTCTCTTGCCTCAGCCTACAGAGTAGCTAGGACTATAGGTGCCCACCACAATGACCAGCTATTTTTTGTTGCAGTTTGGCCAGGGCCAGGTTTGAACCCACCACCCTCCTTATATGGGGGCCGGTGCCCTATTCACTGAGCCACAGGTGCCACCCAATTTGGTAATAATAGTGATTAAATATATCTTTTGTGTCAGACATCTTATTAAATTCTCAAAGGATTCTAGGAGCTAAATCTTATCAGTTGTAACAGTTGGAAATATTGTACCCATTGTATGGATGGAGCAAGTAAAGTGCAGTGTAGATGTGAGACTTGCTAAAGAGCTTGGCCATTAACCAAGTTCTGTTCATGTCAAACACACTGCTCCTACTCATAATATTTTACTGCCTCTGTGCATGTATAATATTTTTATTTGCAGTTGTTTCTAAATTTAATAACTGGCAATAGATGTAGTAATAAACAGATATCTTTATTTCCGTTTTTTTGTAACTTTTTTTTTTCATATGTGAAGGGGATTATCAATTTTTCAAAAGCTAACTTTTGAAATACTACCATGCCTATAAAGTCACCCTTAAAGCCTATCCTTCCAGTGGACATCTGGGTGGATAATGGTCATTTTTTTTTTCAGTGTTTTATAATATATAGAATCCTTCAGCCAACAATTTTGGCTTATGAAGGATGAGACTCCAACTATGGCAACTAATTTATGATTGCAACCTTAATTCAGAACTCTACAATAGAGTCTCAGAATTTTAGAACGAGAAGGGACTTTATTTTTTTGAGACTGAGTCTCACTATGTCACCCTTGGTAAAGTGCTGTGGCATCACAGCTCACAGCAACCTCAAACTCTTGGGCTTCAGTGATTCTCTTGCCTCAGCCTCCCAAGTAACTGGGACTATAGGTGCCCACCACAACGCCTGGCTATTTTTTTGTTGCAGTTGTCATTGTTGTTTAGCTGGCCCCGGCCAGGTTCAAACCCACCAGTTATCACTATAACCACTGTGCTATTAGCATGTACCCAAGAAGGGACTTAATAAGTAATAGTTTCCCAGCTCAGGCATCTATAGCTCAGTGGCTAGGGCACCAGCCACATACACCGGGGTTGGTGGGTTTGTATCCAAGACAGGCCTGCTAAATAACAATAACAACTACAACCAAAAATAGCCGGGCATTGTGGCAGGTGCCTTTTGGGAGATTGAGGCAAGAGCATTGCTTAAGTCCAAAGTTTGAGGTTGCTGTGAGCTGTAATGTCACGGCACTGTACTGAGGGTGACAAAGTGAGACTCTGTCTCAAAAAATAAAAATAAAATAAAAAAATAAAAAGAAGTAGTAGTTTCCCTCACTTTAAAAGAAGTTGTCTGAGATAAGGAGAGGTTATAACTTGATTGCCATAGCATAGCTAGTTTGGGCAGGGCAAACTAAACCCTGGCTTTCTTGCCTTTGAATTTCAGTGTTCTTTTCACTCTGTGTTGCTCAAAGTTAAATGTCAATCTGAAAGAAGAATCAATCCTAAGAAGTATACCTACATTGACTTAATATTTTAATTTAAAGAGGCGTAGAGTATTTGAATTAAAAATCTTTTCCTGGCTTGGCACCCGTAGCATAGTGGTTATGGTGCCAGCCACATACACTGAGGATGGTAGGTTCGAACCTGGCCAGGGCCAAGTAAACAACTGCAACAAAAAAATAGCCGGGCATTGTGGTGGGCCCCTGTAATCCCAGCTACTTGAGAGGCAGAGGCAGGAGAATTGCTTGAGCCCAAGAGTTGGAGGTTGCTGTGAGCTGTGATGCCATGGCACTCTACCCAAGACAACAACTTGAGGCTCTGTCTCAAAAAAAAAAAAAAAACAAAAAAACTAATGAATTCTGTTTATTTATTTATTTATTTTTATTTTTTTGAGATAGAGTCTTAAGCTGTTGTCCTGGGTAGAGTGCCATGGCATCACAGTTCACCACAACCTCCAACTCAGGTTCAAGTGATCAATTTGAACCTCAATTTTTCTATTTTTAGTAAAGACAGGGTCTTGCTTTTGCTCAGGGTGGTCTCCAATTCGTGAGCTCAAGCAATCCACCTACCTTGGCCTCCCAGAGTGCTAGGATTACAGGTGTAAGCCACCATGCTTGGCCTAAATAGTGTTTAATTAACAAATTCATTCAACAAGTTTTAGAGATTTTTTTTTTCTTTTTTGGCTGGGGCCAGGTTTGAACTTGCCCCCTCTGATATGTGGGGCCGGCGCCCTACTCACTGAGCCACAGGAGCTGCCCTTTTTTTTTTTGAGGCTGAGTCTCACTCCGTCACCCTAGCTAGAGTGCAGTGCAGTGAAGTGATCACAACTCACTGCAATCTCAAGCTCCTGGACTCAAGTGATCCTCCTGCTGTAGACTGTAAAGTAGCTTAGACTATAGACTTATATCACCACTTCTGGCTAATTTTTTAATATATTTTGGTGGAGACAGAGTCTTGCTCTTTCTCAGGCTTGTCTCTAACTCCTGACCTCAAGGAGGTGACTCTCTCACCTTGCCCTCTCAGAGTGCTAGGATAATAGGTGTAAGACATCGCCCAAGCTATATTGGTAGAATTTAGACGTGACCTGGGCCCACTTTCCCAGATGCTGGGGATATAGAAGTAGATAAAATAAAATCCTTATTCTCAGAAAGCTTATATTTTAGTGGGAGGGTATATAGATAGTAACAATCAGATACATAATATGATGTGTGGTGTGTGTGTGTATACACATTATATATATTATAATGGCAAATGGTAAGTGCTAAGGAGAAAAATATAGCTGGGTAAAGAGAGGGAGAGCATTGTGAAGAGGGCTCTGTTTTATGTCAAAAGAGCAGGAAAGAAAAAAACCCGGGATGGCTTTTGAGCAGAGACCTGAAGGAAGTGAGGAAGTACACCATATGGCTTCCAAGGAAAGATCATCCCACACAGAGAGGACAGCAAGAGCCAAGTCCCTGAGAGGGAAGCATATTGAGTATGTGTGGAGTTCTGAGCTCAGTAAGCAAAGGGAAAGAGGAAAGATGGAGAATAGGGGATGCAGATCAAGTACGGCCTTGTGGGTAAGGGCTTTGAATTTTACTCTAGGTGAGTTAAAAATGCAGAGTGAGGTTTTTTTGTTTGTTTTTTTTTTGAGACAGAGCCTCAAGCTGTCGCCCTGGGTAGAGTGCTGTGGCAGCACAGCTCACAGCAACCTCCAACTCCTGGGCTCAAGCGAGTCTTCTGCCTCTGCCTCCCAAGTAGCTGGGACCACAGGTGCCTGCCACAATGCCCGGCCATTTTTTGGTTGCAGCCGTCATTGTTGTTTGTTGGGGCCCAGGCTGGATTCAAACCTGCCAGCTCAGGTGTGTGTGGCTGGCGCTTTAGCCACTTGAGCCACAGGCACCGAGCCAGACCAGAGTGAGCTTTCTATCTTGTCCTTTAAAATAGCTATTGTATTTTTATTTTATGTTGCTAACAGAAAGCAAAATCATGTAGGAAATAACTTTATAAGTGCTCAAATAGATACACAATTGGGTGGCACCTGTGGCTCAGTAAGTAGGGTGCCGGTCCCACATGCCAAAGGTGGCGGGTTCAAACCCAGCCCCGGCCAAAAACTGCAAAAAAAAAAAAAAAAAAAAATAGATATACAATTAAGAAATAAAAAAGCAATAGCTCAAAAATGACAGCTCAGATGTTATTGAATTTTGCATTGTACTACATATTTCATAGAACATTAGTGTTTTTAAAATAAAGGGAATTCAGGGAGGAGGGGGAGAAACAGCTTAGTTGTAGAAGTTCCAAAAGCTTTCTGCTTCTTTTATCATTTTTTATTTTTTGAGACTTAGTCTCACTATGTCACCCTCAGTAGAGTGCTGTGGTGTCACAGCTCACAGCTACTCTGGCCTTAAGTGATTCTCTTGCCTCCGCCTCCCAAGTGGCTAGGACTATAGGCACCCACCACAATGCCTGGCTATTTTTTGTTGCAATTGTCATTGTTGTTTAGCTGGCCTGGCCAGGTTCAAACCCACCTGGTGTATGTGGGACTGGTGCCATAACTACTGTGCATGGGCACCGAGCCCTTTTGTCATTTTTCTTTTCTTTCTTTCTTTTTTTTTGTTTTGACACAGAATCTCACTTTGTTGCCCTCGGTAAACTGCCATGGTGTCATAGCTCACAGCAACTTCAAACTCTTGGGCTCAAGCGATTCTCTTGCCTCAGCCTTCCAAGTAGCTGGGACTACAGGCGCCTGCCACAATGCCTGGCTATTTTGAGAGATGGGGGTTTCCCTCTCGTTCAGGCTGGTCTTGAACTTGTGAGCTCAGGCGATCTACCTACCTTGGCCTCCCAGAGTGCTAGGATGACAGGTGTGAGCTACCGCACCCACCCTCTTTTATCATTTTTCTTTACAAACTCCCATTGGGGACAGGCATTGCATATATAGGTATTGACAGAGAAGCTAATTAACATGCCCAAGGTGATCAAGATATTTCTTCCCTCACAGTATTTAAGCATTTTGGTTAGTGTTTTTCATATTTCATTGTGTTCGTTTATAAGTACCCCTCACACACACACAGCACACAAAGACTTGAAGTTGGGTTTGTGACTACCAAAAACTGAAAGCAATCCAAATATTCATCAACAGGTGATCAGATAAACAAATGTGGTATATGCATACAGTAGAATATTACTCAGGAATGAAAATGAATTGTCGATTCAGCATGCAATATTGTGTACAATATTTCCCTATTTTGATTGTGTGGGTGGTTTCACATTTGTATATGTATGTCAAAACTCATTAGATTATATACTTTTAATATGTGCAGTTTATTGTGTGCCAATTATACTTCTGTAAACAAGCAAACAAAACCTAAAAGGCTCAGCAGGATTTTTGTTTGTTATTTGATTTGGCTTATAAGGAAAGGAGCATTTGGGTTTGGAGATGATCAAATGAAATAGAAAAGCTTTGAACACTTGGGATACACTAAAGTGAAATTTTGATATTTAGATTTACATTCTCCTTGGAGGATATCACCAGCCTGCTTATCATTTGGGCAAAATCTTTTGGGAAGTGGTTATGTATTTTTATAGAATTCCAAATTCTAGATTTGGAAGAGTTAATGAATACCTTAATAAACTACCCTCATTCACCAGTAGCACTGGTGACCACGCAGCTAGTTACTGAATCTTGGTGTAGTGTTCTATGAGCTTGGATAAAAGGCACAAAGGCTCTCCAGCTTGTCTGGCTAGAACAGTGGTTCTCAACCTTTGGGTCCCAGCTTCTTTGGGGGTGGAACGACCTTTTACAAGGGTTGATTCATACGTGATTCATAACAGTAGCAAAATTATAGTTATGAAGTAGCAACAAAAATAATTTTATGGTTGGGAGTCACCACAACGTGAGGAACTGTACTGTATTAAAGGGTCACGGCATTAGGAAGATTGAGAACAACTGGGCTAGAACTAAGTGAGACTGAAATGTCTGAGGACTCGGGGAGACAGTAATGCCTAGATGTTAAAGTTGGATTTAAAGAGTCAGACTGGGATTGAAATTCTAGCTCTGCCCCTAACTAGTTGTATAACCTTGGGCAAATTCCATACCTTTAGTAATCCCCAGTTTCGTCTTGTACAGCATCCTTTCTGTCACCATCTCCACCACTGACATGATGGTAGCACCAGGATATAGCATGACAGGCTCTGTAAGAGGGGAGATAATGATAGGACTAATGTTAGAATTAAAAAGATGGATGTGATTATGTATTTAAAGTATATTGACTTCTTTAAGGTGCTGTGTTACTGGAAAGTTATTTTATGTATATTCAGTTAGCTGCCCATTTAATATGAAAGCAAAACTTCAACATAATTTTTTTTCTGTAGTAATGGAAATACATTTTACATTTTAAAATTTTATTATTTAATTTTATTTATTTTTTTGGTGATCCCTCTGGAATTTTCTTCCTTTCCATTTGTTTGCAATATGGCTAGGCAGATAAGATAATAGTTAGATAGTCTTCATTTCAGTTTTCTTCCAATCATATGCCTGAGGTCTTGCTAAATAAATAAACTGTGATTATTATCTGTCTTCTTGGCTTCCATATTGACTGTCACCAAATACCACCTGTTGGTTACGGCTGATGGGTGGGTTGTCAGCACCTGTTCTTTCCTGGGAGGATGTGGTGATACTTATGAAAGGACTGTCAATTCCCCAAAGTGCCCCATACTGTCTCCTCCCTCACTCTTTCCATCTTGTTTTACAACAGTGGTTGAGGGGTGAACACAAGGAGAGTAATTTGCTTTGCAAGATGTTTAGTCAGCAGTTGCAGACAAATGTAAATAACAGCAGGTGATGTACTATGGGACAAATGTATACTTATTTCAAAAGGAGAAAAGACTACAAAAGTAGTTAAACTACTTGTGTAACTATTATTTTGATCTTACATTTTAAGCACAGCTTATGTACCTATCATTTTTTTTAAACTATGAATAGTTCATGAATACATACATACACAAAATGGAAATAACTAGAAAAACTGAAGTCCCTTTTGACCACTATCCCTAATCTGGGTCTATTGTCTCCTCCTCACCCTGGTTAAATTAGTGATAATTTTTTTTGTATATTCTTTGAGACTCTTTGAATGTGTATATGTGGTTATTGTACATAACACATTCTGATTTTATCTTTTGTACATAAAGATGTCATGTTAAACATATCTTTCTATAACTTGCTTTTTATTTTTTTTTTTTTGGGACAGAGCCTCAAGCTGTCACCCTGGATAGAGTGCTGTGGGATCACAGCTCACAGCAGCCTCCCAATTCCTGGGCTCAAGCGAGTCTCTTGCCTCGGCCTCCCAAGTAGCTGGGACTACAGGCGCCCACCACAACGCCTGGCCATTTTTTGGTTGCAGCCATCATTGTTGTTTGGCAGGCCCGGGCTGGATTCAAACCCACCAGTTCAGGTGTACGTGGCTGGCGCCTTAGCCTGTTGAGCCACAGGCGCTGAGCCGATATAACTTGCTTTTTTTTTTTTAAGAGATAGAGTCTCACTTTGTTGCCCTCAGTAGAGTGATATGGCATCACAGCTCACAGCAACCTCCAGCTCTTGGGCTTAGGCGATTCTCTTGCCTCAACCTCCTGAGTAGCTGGGACTACAGGTGTCCACCACAACACCCAGCTATTTTTTTGTTGCAGTTTGGCTGGGGCCAGGTTCGAACCTGACACCCTTGGTATATTGGGCTGGTGCCCTACTCAATGAGCCGCAGGCGCCGCCCAACTTGTTTTTTTTTAAAAACTCAGTGATATATTTTGATCATTTTGGGTCTCATATACATTTCCACCACATTATTGAAGTGCTGCATGAGAATCCAGAAATGCTATAGTTTTATTTAACCATTCCCCTATCTTAGTTTCCTGTTGCTGTGCTAAGAAATTATCGCAAATTTTGTGGCTTAAAACAATACCAGTTTAAACAAAAGAAAATTAAAAAAGAAAACAATGCAAGTTGATTCTCTCATATTTCTGGTGGTCAAAAGTCTGAAATGTGTCTCACTGGGCTTAAAGTCGGGTGTTGCCAGGTGTGGTTTCTTCTATAGGCTCTAGGGGAAAATACATTTCCTTACCTTTTCCACAGCTCTCAGTGGCCACCCATATCCCTTGGCTTGTTGCTCTTTCTTCTATCCTCAGAGTATATCACTTTAGCCTCTTATCGCTTACCCCTTGGCCTTCTCCTCTGACTGCCTCCTCTCGCTTCCCTTTTTTTAGGACCCTTGTGAGTACATTTGGGCCTACCTGGACAGTTCAGGGTAATCTCTCATCTCAAGATCT
This sequence comes from Perodicticus potto, assembly GCA_963574655.1. NCBI lineage: Eukaryota > Metazoa > Chordata > Mammalia > Primates > Lorisidae > Perodicticus > Perodicticus potto. The sequence continues at coordinate 5,565 of CAUYRH010112596.1, read as the reverse complement.
TTATTTAGCTTAATGCGTCAGCAAAGTCCCTTTTGCCATCTAAGGTCACACTTACAGGTTCCAGTGCATATCCTTGCATGCCTGCTCATGCACATGTGGGATTAATTTTTTTTTTTTTTTTTTTGGACGGGGATGGGTTTGAACTCACCACCTTCGGTATATCGGGCTGGTGCCCTATTCCTTGAGCCACAAGCGCCATCCCAGTGTGGGATTAATTTTTGAGGGTAAATTCTGAGAACTGGAATTGCTAGGTCATAGATGATAATTTTAAATTTTAATGGCTGCTGCCAAATTGCCCTCCCACGTGACTATTGGTTTATATTCCCAGGAGTGGTGCTTGGTGGGACCTGTTTTCCTCACACTGTCACAGAGGACATTTTAGAACTCATAGGTTTTCACAGCTCAATTTACAATCACCAAAATGTAGAAACAGCCTAAATGCCCACCAACTCAGGAATAAATTAACAAACTGTGGTATATGTATACCATGGAATACTATTCAGCCATTAAAAAAGATGGAGACTTCACATCCTTTGTATTAACCTGGATGAAAGTGGAACACATTATTCTTAGTAAAGCATCACAAGAATGGAGAAGCATGAATCCTATGTATTCAATTATGATACAAGTACAATTAATGACATGGTGGGGGTTGGGGGAAGGGAAGAGCAGAGAGAGAAGGAGGGAGGGGTGTGGGGGAAAGGAAGAGCAAAGAGAGGGGAGGAGGGTAGAGTCTTGGTGTGTGACACACCTTTGGGGGCAAGACACAATTGTAAGAGGGACTTTACCTAACAAATGCAATCAGTGTAATCTGGTTACCCTCAATGAGTCACCAACAATAAAAAAAAAAAAGAAGGAAAAAAAACCTCATAGGTTTGCTTAAAATTATCATTTGCTTAAGGCAATGGCTCTTACTCCAAAAGACGATTTCAATAGACGTAATTGGGTACTTGGAAATGCATGTAGAACCCTAGTCAGGCAAAAGAAGCCAGAGTTATCTTTTAGTGCCACACATCTCTTATCACTTCACTTCAGAGCACCTCTCTGTGGCTTGATCTCCTTCTCGTCCTGGCACAGTCTCATTTTGGTCAGTAATCCAGTTAATACAGACCATTTCCATATATAGGCAGGAGAGAAACGAGGACTTCTTCTGTGATGGTTTGGGGATGCTGCCAGAGGCCAGCAGAGTGAGGAAGCTGCACATGCCTGGAAGAGATGCATTCCTTCCTGAAGTGTGTTCTGAGTATACAGCAGTTGTTAGGCAGACTATCTGGGCTCATATTCCCTTAACAGTTTCTCTCCTTCATGCTAATGTCATTAGTAATTTAACATTTTTTTGTATTACTTTTTTTTCTTTTTTTATTTTTTGAGACAGAGTCTCAAGCTGTCACCCTAGGTAGATTGCTGTAGGGTCACAGCTCACAGCAACCTCAAACTCTTGGGCTTAAGAGATTCTCTTGCTTCTTCTCTTGTCTCAGCTTCCCAAGTAGCTGGGACTACAGGTACTTGCCACAATATCTGGCTATTTTTTTTTTTTTGAGGAAGAGTCTCACTATGTTGCCTTTGGTAGAGTGCCATGGCATCACAGCCCACAGCAACCTCAAACTCTTGGGCTTAAGTGATTCTCTTGCCTCAGCATCCCAAGTAGCTGGGACTACAGGCTCCTGCCACAATGCCTGGCTATTTTTGATTGCAGTTGTCATTGTTGTTTTAGCTGGCCCAGGCTGAGTTTGAACCCATCAGCCTCAATCCACCAGCCTCAGTGTATGTCGTGGGTACCCTACCCATTGAGTAATGGGTGCTCCCCAACATTTTTTGACTTATATGAAAAATACTGATATAAAGTATTTAGTATTAAGTATTACTGGATTATATTTTTGTGCTATGCAAAATCTTTTTGATTATAACAAAGTAATATAGGCTGGGCTCAGTGACTCATGCCTGTGGTGACTCACACCTGTAATCCTGGCACTCTGGGAAGTTGAGGCAGGAGGATTGCTTGAAGCCAGGAGTTCTAGACCAGTCTAAGCAAGAACCAGCCCCCATCTCTACAAAAAATAGGAAAAAAAAAATTAGCCAGGCACAGTGATGCACACCTGTATTCCAGCTAGTGTGAGGTGGAGACAGAAATATCACTTAAGCCCAGGAATCTGAGGTTACAGTGAGCTATACTGATGCCACTGTACTCTTGCCCAGGCAGCAGAGTGACACCCTGTCTCCAGACAAACAGAAACAACGTCAGAAATGGATCTTAAAAATGGAGAAAACAGGCTTGGTGCCTGTGGCTCAACTGACTAAGGCACCAGCCACGTACACCTGAGCTGGCGGGTTTGAATCCAGCCCGGGCCCACCTAACAACAATGATGGCTGCAACCAAAAAATGGCCGGGCGTTGTGGCGCCTGTAGTCCCAGCTACTTGGGAGGCGGAGGCAGGAGACTCACTTGAGCCCAGGAATTGGAGGTTGCTGTGAGATGTGATGCCACGGCACTCTATCCAGGGTGACAGCTTGAGGCTCTGTCTCAAAAAAAAAAAAAAAATAGAGAAAACATCCAAAAGTGTAAGGGAGATGATAAATACTCAAGAATTATACCACTGGGAAAAATTAATTTTTTTATCATTTCCTTCTTTAGCTTACATTTTTATGTATATAAAATTGGGATTATATGCTACATGTATATGCAGCTTTGGATTCTTTAGTCATTTATTGGGAATATTTTGTTGAAGGAGATTTAAAGATATAATTGATTTTCTTTTCTTTCTTTTTTTTTTTTTTTTTGCCGTTTTTGGCCCGGGCTGGGTTTGAACCCGCCACCTCCAGCATATGGGGCTGGCACCCTACTCCTTTGAGCCACAGGTGCTGCCCTAAAGATATAATTTTTTTTTTCTTTTTGTGAGACAGAGTCTTTATTGGTGGCTCTGGGTAGAGTGCCATAGCATCATAGCTCATAGCAACCTCAAATTCTTGGGCGCAAGTGATCTACTTACCTCAGCCTCCCAATTACCTGGGTCTACAGGTGCCCGCACAACACCTGGCTAGTTTTTATATTTTTTAGTAGAGATGAGGACTTGCACTTGCTCAGGCCGGTCTTGAACTCCTGAGCTAAGCGATCTACTTGCCTTGGCCTCCCAGAGTGCTAGGATTACAGACATGAGCCAGTGTGCTTGCCAAAGATATAATTTTTAATGGCTGCACAGTAATTTATGGATATCCTATCATTGTCTTGTACATTATTGTTATTTCTTCAAATCTGTTTTAAAGATAATACCGTCCAAGCAAGATGGCTCATACCTGTAATCCTAGCACTCTGAGAGGCCGAGGTGGGTGGATTGTCTGAGCTCATGGGTGCAACACCAGCCTGAGCAAGACGGAGACCACTTGCTCAGAAAAAAATAGAAAAATAGTCAGGTGTTGTGTCATCCCAGCTACAAATTTATAATTTGTGGTGATTATTAAAGTGTTCCTGTGACTTATTATTAAAATAGTTTTAATTGAAAGGGATTTTAATAGTGTTATATGAATCCTCTTCTAATAAGGTTGAATATTTGTGTGGAGTGTTGAGTTTAGAAAGTACTATTAAGCACATTTGTATCACAGAATAATGTTCCACGATGGGACACTTTGGAGTGGACACATTTGAATTCCTACTGTTTTTACTGAAACCTGTACTTGGCTGAATTACTAGGTCAGACCACAGCGTGCAGCAATTTTAGATTAATAATAAGGGGATGCATAATTTGCAAACCATTTTATGAAAATTGTAGACTTAATAATGCTAATAACTACAGTATTGGTTTATACCAATAAAGTAATAACATTCAGCTTATATTTGTAATGGATCTTTTCTATGTTTATTGTTTTTTCTTTGTGCTCTGTAGTTTGTATTACTGATCGTAAATGTATAAAGTCTAACTACAAATAGATGTAGCTATTTGTGGGATAGAGTAGAAAATCTAGACTTTCTATCTTTATGTTTGCCATTTTTACTGTTAAAATGAAAGAATTAAGAATGTTAAAGGAGAATCTGTTAAGGTATTTGCATTAAAACAGTGGTACATAATAGAAGAGTTATCTTCTTTCTTTCTTTCTTTCTTTTTTTTTTTTTTTGGAGACAGAGCCTCAAGCTGTCACCCTGGATAGAGTGTTGTGGCATCACAGCTCACAGCAATCTCCAGTTCCTGGGCTCAAGCAAGTCTCCTGCCTCTGCCTCCTAAGTAGCTGGGACTACAGGCGCCCGCCACAACACCCGGCCTTTTTTTGGTTGCAGCCGTCATTGTTTGGCGGGCCCGGGCTGGATTCGAACCCTCCAGCTCAGGTGTACGTGGCTGGCGCCTTAGCCCGTTGAGCCACAGACACCAAGCCCTTTCTTTATTTCTTGATATGTACTGATTCCTTTCTATTGATCCAGTTATAGTGTAGCTGTAAAATAACTACTGGTTTATTTGATCTAAGAAGGAACAAAAGGGGTAGAAAGGTAAAAATACATTTGGGGAACTTCGGAGGAAGCATTTTTTTTTTTTTTTGGTTGAGCTTAATATAAAAGTTTTCTTTCCCTCAGGTGTTCTGAATCGGAAGGAATCCAGGAATCCATGAGATCCATGAATAGAATTCATAGCATCTGTGAATTTGGGGAAACATATATCTTTTATTTTCATATACTTTTAGGTGAAATTCAGCATTTTCTTCAATTATGAATGTAGTCAACAAATTCTAGAGGTATTGGCAAGACCTGTGACTTTGTAACCCTTAGAAATCATCAATTTTTCTTCTTATTATTTTTTTTTTGTAGAGACAGAGTCTCACTTTATCGCCCTTGGTAGAGTGCCGTGGTGTCACACAGCTCACAGCAACCTCCAACTCCAGGGCTTAAGCGATTCTCTTGCCTCAGCCTCCCAAGTAGCTGGGACTACAGGCGCCTGCCACAAAGCCCAGCTATTTTTTTGTTTTGCAGTTCGGCCCACCTTCAGTATATGGGGCCGGTGCCCTACTCACTGAGCCATAGGCACCGCCCCATCGATTTTTATTTTTATTTTTTTGAAACAGAGTCTCAAGCTGTTGCCCTAGGTTCAGTGCTGTGGTGTCATAGCTCACAGCAACCTCCAACTTGGGCTCAAGTGATCTTCTTGCTTCAGTTTTTCTGTTTTTAGTAGAGACAGGGTCTCGCTTTTGCTTAGGCTGGTCTCGAACTCGTAAGCTCAAGCAATCCACCCGCCTTGGCCTCCTGGAGTGCTAGGATTACAGGTGTGAGTCACCACGCCCGGCCTAGATTTCTTTTTTATGTCATGTTACAATTGTTGAATATATCTTGAAATATTATTTATGCGCACCATAACTTAGAAACTAACTATAAGAAGCCCCTATGATAGTCCCTTTAAGTATTTTGATAACTGTATTTCAGTATATTGTAATTAGTTTCTTTTTTTTTTTTTTTTTTTTTTTGAGACAGAGCCTCAAGCTGTCACCCTGGGTAGAGTGCCGTGGCATCACAGCTCACAGCAACCTCCAATTCCTAGGCTCAAGCGAGTCTCTTGCCTCCGCCTCCCAAGTAGCTGGGACCACAGATGCC